>OZ026623.1:50129500-50187000 GCA_964020975.1 Hermodice carunculata | reverse complement strand
GGAGCCACTTCTCTTTGCCATATTAGGTGCAATCCAAGTTTTGGCGCTAAGAGCGTATGCAAGAAGGGAACATGAATTATTTTCAGTGTGTTCAAATTAGGCCATGTTTTAAGATATCTATTGATCAATTTTAGATATCTTTGAATATCTTTGAAGATGGACAAATTATAGCTATCTAAACATTACCTGCAGATGTCTAAAAAATTAAAGATAACATAAATATCCAAAATTCGAACTATAGGTGCTTAAAAGTCACCTGTATCCATCTTTAAAGATGGCTAAATTAGAGATATCTATAAATCAATTACAGATATCCGGTGAAATGAAGTTCACTGGTGACAGTGCATCAAAACTTACTGCAAGATTCATTTAACGGGTATCTATGATTCATTTAGATACCTAAAAATGATTTTAGATAACTGTGAATGATTTTCAGATACCTCTAATTCAGTCATCTTTAAAGCTGTATAAAGATGACTTTACATAGATATCCATAATTGGAATTTTAGATATCTTAAATTTGGATTAAATGTTAAAACGGCTTGCCATAGTGGAGAAATACACTGAGGGTCATGCCGTGCTCGGCGTTGTGAGAAAAGTGGAAGATGTACAAACACAATGCTTAAAGACCCTTTCTATAAATTGTTGACCGTCCCAATTCATTGAGTACCAAATTTTCTAGTCTATATTTCTGCTTAAAAGTTACAACTATTGAACACAAGAATTAACGTTTTCTAATACAGATATTAACACACGGATGCGTTAACCCATGTTAAAACGTTGCTATTGTCCGACGGTGCCGTATGTGCCAAAAGAAAATCGGGTTGTGCAATGCAGAAACATGCTCTATCTGGTAGCTAGACATATAGGTATTACGTGAGTAATTCGGTCGGCTTCCGGGAAGAAAGATTATAGAGCGCATATTAGAAATGACTCTTACAGGTACAGGGGGCTCTCTCTTACATAATTCTGACCACAGTAACTTTTTTTTTTTCAAACTGACAGGTACAGTGTGCAGTATTTATTGACAGGTCAGCTTTCAATATACTCAGGATAGTGACTGAATACAAATGGCCACAATGTGAGTACTCCAAGTCACCGCGGAAAGCGGCATGACTTTGGCTGCAGCAAATGGTAATATCTTAAAATTTTACCATTGATGACTGGGTTTTCTTGTTCTCAGATGATTCAGAATATTATAAGGAACAATGTTACATAGGACATGTTTGGGTTTATTGTTATGAAAATGGATATCGCTGTTTGTTTTCATTTGGACAGGTCACTGTATTCATTCAGTGTGTGCCGGGTCATTGAGTTCAATGAATACTGTGCATGGTCACTGCAGAGCCACTGAGTTGGCCTGTTTTGTGGGTGACTCACATGTAACTTGTAAACACGTGGAATAAGCTGAAATAGTGACCTACATTCATATGAGGTGACCCAGACAGGTCTCAATAGATGTGTGACTCACTGGAAAACTCAGGAACAAATTCGAGATTTCTGTGTATAAATATAAAGCAGATATTTCCCTGAATGAGACAGCAGAGAGTGAAGAGAGAATTCTGAAGGATCTGACAGAAGCTGTGTGTTGTCATCAAGCCATTGGGACTGTGAGCCATTGTTTACATTGTACCTGTGGAGTGTGGACACGGTCTTTGAGTGGACTGGCATATTGTACCACATTAGAACCAAACCGTACCTCTGTGGGATTGGATCAGCACCCCATCTTTCAGTACCACATTGGACCCAAACCGTACCTATGTGGGATTGATACTAGATCATTTGGCATCTGTCAGAGGACTTGGAACTGTGGGACAGTATATATGGATAATCTCACCAGGGATTAGGATTTACCTAAGACTTTTTGACTGTTGAAATATCAGTGGAGATAAGATTACCTACTTTGTACTGATTTTGATAGTTAATATATGGTTATTGTTAAAATTATATCATTGTTGTCATTCTCTGTTGAGTTCTGCTAATATTCAAAAGGTGGGCATCGTAACATTTATTAGTTATTTTGGAAGGTACAGACTGCAACCTGGTTTGTTTACATTTTATATCCGAGAAAAACTAAATAAACCATTTTGATTGGCTAGGAGCTGCCATTCCACTTAGGCTCTTGATAGATAGATCACCGGATCACTTTTTGTGTGGTGTCCAGATCACAAAGTCATAAAAGTCCCTGAAATTCAGCGTGTATGTCATTGGTTGATTAAATTAATGTCTTAGGTCACAGGGTCGCCTCTAAAGCCCTCCCAGGTCGCAAGTCGCCACATATCCATCTGGCACTCTCTGTCAACTGAGCAAGGATACAGGTCAGCGTACTTTTTTCGGGATATGAAACATAAAAATTACATTTTAATATGTACGTGTATTTCATAAATGACGTACGTATTCTTTAAACAAGTTCCAACTTGCATAAATTGTTCAGTGTAATAGTCTATCATTTCAGTCCTCCTTTATGTCATACTAACGCACTGACAAGTTATATACAGATTGTTTTGAATAGTATTGCTCCGTAAGTCACCTGTGCGTGTACCCAACATCAAGTTCGATATTTATGATAAACGTAGAGTAAGTTATTATTGTGACTTGTGGATTATCGGCCACCTCGAACAATATATCAGTATGAGCGTTACACAGTAAGTTTTGGAAAAAAGGTGATTTATTTTATTTTTCATGAGATACTTCGCTTTCTGCCACATGTTGTCCGTGGGCAAATTTATAGCGTTTTAGCTATGTGACACACTGCACCCAGCGTTATTCCTAACGGAGCAATTTTAACTTGGTCAAACCGTTTATTTTTGAAAAGAACTATTTTATTTTTATTTCTTTGATATGCGTAGGCAGGGTGGGTGGTTATAGAATCTGATTAACTTGGGCGCCCATCCACCATGCTCAACTGATCCGCTACCAGGTCCAGATATTGGTCAATTTGAACAATTCATTGCACAAGTTACCCAGAATGTGAAAAGAAAAATGGTTTTTATAAGATGACATCTTTTCCTACCAACTATAAGGAAGAGGATTTATCATTAACATTCAGATTTTAGGAATGCTTTCCGTACCTTTCAGTCATAAAAATGACCTGCGGCTTTTTATATACCTGCAAGATGATGTTGGGCAGCCGTTTTTTTTCCTGTTTTACCCAAAATCTTTCTTATGCAATTGAATCGGGCAGCAGGTATGTATTAATGAAGACTTTGTCGAAAGACTGAAATACAAAAACGCACAATGGTGCACATGAAATGATGACCAGTGTGCCATTTCCAAGACTTTTGGCGTGTTCCTTGTATAGAAACTTCAAGAAATATATATAAAATCCAGTACATTGCCACCGTTCACCCTTTCAGCACTAAGCTATTGACCTGGGCCAACTTTGGAACAATTGGTGACTGTGCATGCTAGTACTCGAAGAGGAAGTCGTCTTATGAGAAATTTGAATCTGGAACCATTACAATAATTCTTTCTTTTTCTTTCTTTCTTTCTTTCTTTCTTTCTTTCTTTCTTTCTTTCTTTCTTTCTTTCTTTCTTTCTTTATTAATTTCTTTATTTATTTACTTAATTATTTATTTCTTTATTTATTTACTTAATTATTTATTTATTTATTTATTTATTTATTTATTTATTTATTTATTTATTTATTTATTCAATGTTTCAAATACAATACCTTCAAAATTGACCATTCCATCTTTGTCCAGATCCACAATGTCTATTATTTTCTTTACTTGTTTTTCAGGCATCGGTGCTCCCAGATTTTCCAGCGTTTGGCTCAGTTCATCCTTCGTGATTTTCCCATCCCGGTTCTTGTCGAATAATCTGAAGGCCGCGGTTAGATGTTTTTTCATCACTTCATATTCTTTCATGACTTCTTGAAGTCCGTTGCTAAATTCTGAAAAGGAAACGGTACCGCTGGCTGCATATGCACAGCGGAGGGATACATAAGTAAAGACATGTAACAATCAACAACAGTGAATAAGTCGCAAATAAATTTAAGCAAAACAAAACGAAACAAAAAACAAAAATAGGAAAACCAAAAGAAAAGAAAAACAAAACAAAAAAGACAAAAAAAAAAAAAAAGAAAAGAAAAGAAAACAAAAGAAAACAGAAGTCCTCTCCCCCCTCCAAACCCTCCCCCCCCCTTCTAGTATCCGCACAAAATGGAAACCAATGGGGGATCAGTAAGTCCGTTGTGAAGGCCATAATGTCATAAGACCTGCTTTCATTTCATTAAAAAGGAAAAAAAAAAAAAAAGGGGGGGGGGGGGGGAGCCAGTGCATACAGTCACGATACGTTCAATAAACACCAATACGTCATATAAGTTTTAAAAATCCCCAAATATTTCGCCAAATTATGATATGAAATACAAGGCATGGGTGACACTTTTCATGTCAACTTTAATGGTGAATTCCATAATCACAAGTTATAAAATACTTCATAAGAACTCGTTTACAGATACAGAATTTATCCGAATACAGGCAGGAACATTCGCAGCTGCACAGTTTAACCGAATTTGAATAGCCACCGACACCCCTCGCTCCCCCGGAAAAAAGGAAGAAAAACATTAGTCGCAGCCACTGGAATTAACAGATAAAAATGGTAATAATTTGGATTACAGACTGTTTGGCACCAGGCTAAACCACAAAAGCAGTTTTATTTGCCTTTTTTCCTTGATGAGCGAGGTTCTTATATCTGTGAAAATGAAAATAAATGTTTCAAATGAAAATACATGTAGGCCTATATGTTTCAAATTTGTATTGGCAATGACATATAATACACTGAATATATAACACTACTACTACTACTACTACTACTACTACTACTACTACTATTTTATATATATATATATATATATATATATATATATATATATATATATATATATATATATATATATATATATATAATTAATGCATAGTTTATCTGATTTGTCATGTAACTGTAAATATAATATCACATTTCATGTTTAGGTAAATGGAAATGATTATAATTTTATGACAGAACCGTAAGTTTTTGTTGGAAAACTGTTTCGTTGTTTATTGGGCTGATGTAGAGTAAGTACATCCCATTCGTATCATAGGAAAAAAACACAAAATACTCTCTGAACTGTCCACTAGAGGCAAACGGATCTCGTTGTTATGCCTCCGAGTGTTATATTAACGGATGCCAGACGCTCTGTGGAAGTCATAATAGAGGTTAAAAAGTTGAACAATAAAGTCGAATCGAATATCCTGAATACGCTATTTAATTTTAGATGTTTTACTCTTCCCTCCTCCTTGGGTAAGCCACTCCTATTTAGTTCATTTGTTCAGCATGGGGGGGGGGGGGGGGCTTTACATTTTTTTCTTTGAAATTTTGCAAAGATCAGAGGATGGCAGGAAGAGTTGTCAAAATGGCATTGTAAGAAGTCAGACGTTGCTTTTCCTTCTGACTTGTTCATTGATGGCAAATGAAAGTATGTATCGGGACGTCAGTCTTAAGTTTGACCTTTGTATTATGTTATTGGTCATTGATTCGCATCATAAGGTGTCCTCGAACTCAACCTAAATATTGCACAAGGTTTGTCTCAGTTCTATGAAGTTGCAGGTAACGGTAAGTTTCCAAACATTCCTTAGTTTTGTTCTATTGGAACTTGAACCCAACAGCCTACTTGCGGGTTTTTCTGAGGTGGTCATTCTGCTTGTTCCAAACTTTTGGCATGAATTGTCGTCAGCGAAGGCCTATAACAAAACGTACCAGTTTACATATCATTTTTATATAAATTTATACCTCCACGAGACTCTTAAGTGTTTTTACCATGGGACTAATCATGACAAAGCTCGCTGAAACATAAGAATATCACTAATCCTGAAATTAAGGAGTACAAGAAAGTGCAAAACAAATCAAAGTGAAGCCTACTGTATACCCGTGAAACCTTAAACTTGTTTAAAAGGAGGAGATATAATTGCTTGTCATCAAAAGTTCGAAGTAGGGACTGGGAAATTCATGCAAAAATGAATATCTCTGAACATGCTCAACAATGGTTTAAAATACAGCGGTAGCATGGGTCCTTGCCCAGTAGATGCCAACGTACTGGAGGTAGAGAACCAGCCTACGTGAGAGCATTGCAAAATAAGATATTACAGGTTCACACCCGGGATCAGTAGTGACCTAAATGGAACAAACCACATCTGTGTGCATGACCTCTGCAGAAAATACTGTGGATGACTTTTCGAAAGACGATATTGTAAAGCCGTTAATTTGATATAATACGCCTCCCATGTAAACGGAGTTCATCAAAAATTTGTCTTTGTTCAGCGGGAAGAAGTCGACATTTGCACAAGGTTTTTTTTAATGCAAACTGAAACATCTACATCAAATTTGTTTCAATCATTAGAAGTAAATTACTTGCAAGGTAGTTGACTAAGCTATACAGCACGGAAGGACAGACTCACATTCACGGAGAGAGGGAAATGGGGTAGGCAGGTATATAGGTACCATAAGACATGCAAGATGCATGCTTGGCTTATGATGGAGTTGCCAGGTTTCAAATAACAGATGTCTCTTGTGAAGAGCTCTGTGGTTTTTTCCTTTGATCGTACTAATTGAAATAAAAATATCGATCGCCTTCAGCCTATAGACATTTGTAAAGGTCGGTACACCGGGGGAGGGGAGGTCCCTTGTGAAGGAAGAACATTCATTTTGTATCACGACACAGGACCATTTCTTTGAACCAGTGGCGAAATTGATGACTTACAATTAAAAAGTTATCTCTCAAAAACATCGCATTTTAGTGAAAGATTGTATTTGAAACAAGACACCCAAGATAAAAAAAATCGTAGACAATGAGAGCTAAACGAAACGGAAACCGTTCTGAGTTCAAAGCTGTGGCTATACATGGTAATTACTACATCACAAAACTGGCTCTTGTCTCGTTACTTACAAAGCGGGAACCAGACTGTTAAGCCTCTATTTGATGTCTTTACCCAATGATAGCGTTCAGTGGAAGTAAGCCTTAGGGAATTGGGTTCAAGTGACACCCTTTGAGGCGTTGTGGGTACAGGTGGTTAATGCAGGTGTCTGACTGTATCATAGGTTCAGAGCAGTACAGTTTATCACTTTGAAGGCTAAGCGCGCAGATCCTCAGGTTTTAATGACCATGTAGTTGAAACGTCGGGTCTCATAAATAAATAAATAAATAAATAAATATAGGGTAGTGAACTGCGCAACTATAAATAAATAAATAAATAAATATTCAGACTTAGGGTAATGAACTGTGCAGTTAGAATAAAAATGGTACTATAGTAGCTCCATGGGGTGAAGCACCGCCGTGACGCGTGGGGAACACAGATTGGTAAACAAAACAGTTTCATATCATACGTAACGACTATAAATGGACAAGTCAATGTCATTGTTTAAAAAGTGATTATATGAATCATATTTATGGCTACCTGAGACCAGCACTTGAAACTGAGACTTTTGTGCGGTTGTTGCTATTTAAATAAGTTACCCCGAACAGAATGAGTGACAGTAACACGTGCTGCATTGCAATGCTCGTCTTGGTCGTGGGCGTCGTGGATAACCTGACAAAGTGACAGCTCAATTGAGCTTGGAAAGGATCCCTGCTTAATAAATCCACGAAGTAAAACTAAAAGAGTAGATGAATGAGACGATCGGAGAGGATTTGGGCAGTCAGACTCAATGAAGAAGTACATTAGTCCAAGATGTCTATTTTGCTGCAGTCGGCAGTTCTGAGTACTCAGAGTAGGCCTAGGCCCTGTAACGTTAAGCCGGTTCAATTGTTGGCCATTGTCCTTGGCTCAGAATTGATATCCTACTAATTCAATTTTATTGTTTACATTTCTCGACAGGTTTTGGATTCCCGATGACCTGATGATAGAATGCTAATGCCTATTTCTGAACTAGTGTGAGTACAATTACAACATACTGCATGTATGGAGTGGTGGTAGTAGTGTGCTGTAGTAGCATTCAGATGTATTCTTTGCCTAAACATTTTACAGCATTTTAGGCTTCCTAGTAATATCTTAGATTCACTGTGCATCAAAAACACTGACCTACACTACTAATCTCTGCTTGGTGAATATGTATGTGTGCAGCTCAAACTTTGATGGATTCACCATTGCAATTTCAAATAAGACATGGGTTCTCAGTTTTAAATCAACTACTTTAAAACAACTATACCCTCTAAACCAACAAGGAGTCTAGACTCCTTTATACCATTTCAATTTTGAATTATATCTATGGTATTACAACAAGTCTGTGGTAACTGGTATCACTTTTTAAAAATGAACATTTTTTTTTTGGATTCAGACATAATTGATGCAATCACATTTTGTCATCTCCATTCTTGTCAGATAGTAATGCTGTCATTTTTTTTTTTTGTACATTTGAAATACAAACTATTTACAAAAAAGTCAATGCCACTGTTTTGTATAACAACCCTTCAATTCTTTGATAAACTTATTCTGAAAAAAAAAAAAGAATAAAGAAAAATATTCAGTCAGGCCCATCCTGAGTATAAACACCAGATACGTGATGTTGTATCATAATAACAGGAAATTGTGAGTAATTAACTGGTACTTCACACACTTTTTTCATATGTATACATATCTATATAATACAACAGGAGTAAAAATAATGATTATGGCAGGCCTTCAGCCTAGAATGGCAAGATTGTTTATATGATCTGCCAGCCCTGTAAACTAATGAAACGTACTGAGAAACATTTTATTTTTGCGAAAGGTTGAATCTGATGATGGGCCTAAATAATAAAGCTTTCGTCAGGATTTATATAGCTTAGAGCTCAGTGAATGGGCACATGTGAAAAGTGCAGGCAACATCTTCCGCTTTTAATTGGCAACAGGTTGCATGTAAAATAAGGAATAAAACCGCAAGCAACATGGGTAATCAACCATGATGTCCATAGGGGTACTGCAATGCCAGATAACAGAAATATACACTGGTGGTGGCATCTTGAGGCTGAAGGAAATACGAATGCCATCCATCTGTACCCAAGGCAGAGTTACTGAAAACATATACATGCACTAATACACTCTGTAATTTTTAGCTCCGCTGACTTGTCAGTCAGCTGAGCTTATCTTATGGTCCTCCGTCCGTCCATCCGTCGTCCGTCCATCGTCCACAATTTACATTTTCGGCTTCTTCTCCAAAACTACAGGCCAGATCCACTTCAAACCTGGTGGGGATGTGTCTTTGGTGAGTCTCGACCAAGTTTGTTCAAATGGTCACGGTCCAGTGATTTTTGGATTTTTTATGAATTTTGTTCATTTTTGGGGCTAATCTTAAAAAATCTTCTTCTCCAAAACCGCTCAGCCAATTGCTTCAAATTTGCATAGGAAGACTTCTGGAGACCCCTAGACCTTAATTTGTTTAAGAGGTGGTGCTGCATTTTTTTTTTAATGAATTTTTGTGTGTTTTCGCAATTTTCGACTTCTTCTCTAGAACCGTTACACAGATTAAGCTGAAACTTGGTGGATATGTTCCTTGAGAAAGAGTCAAACAAAGTTGTTCACTAGGTGGCACTGCTGTGGATTCCTGATTTTTTAACGAGTTTTTCAATTCAGGTACCTATCGGTAAATGCACCTTTCCTATTGATTAATATGTAAGTTAATGGGCATTCTAATGCTAATTCACATTTTCGACTTCTCCGAAACCGCCTGCCAGATTCACTTCAAACTTGGTGGCAATGTACCTTGGGTGGGTCTCTACCTAGATTGTACAAATGGTCATGGTCCAGTGATTTTGTATTTTTTATGCATTTTTTATTTTTTTTTTTTTGGGGGGGGGGGGGGCAAATCTTAAAAATTCTTATTTTCCGAAACCGCTCACCCAATTGCCTTGATATCACACAGAAATACTCATGGGGCTCCTTGCTCTGAATTTGTACACCAGGTGGCGCTGCAATCTTGTTTTTATATTTTAATGATTGTTTGTGTGTTGTCATTATTTTGAACTTCTTCTCCAGAACCATGACTCAGATTGAGCTGAAACTTGGTGGATAGCTTTCTTGTGAAAGGATCAAACACAGTTGTATACTAGGTGGCACTGCTGTGGATTCCTCATTTTTCATGATTTTTTTCAATTCGGGTACTTATCGGTAAATGTACCCTTCCTATTGATTACTATGTAAGTCAATGGGCATTCTAATGCTAACACACATTTTCGACTTCTTCTCCAAAATTGTCAGCCAGATTCACTTCAAACTTGGTGGCAATGTACCTTGGGTGGGTTTCTGCCAATTGTATTCAAATGGTCATGCCCTAGTGAATTTTGGATTTTTATTGAATTGTTTTGTGCTTTTAGGGGGGGCAAATCTTAAAAAATCTTCTCCGAAACCGCTCACCCAATTGCTTTGATATCACACAGAAACACTCCTAGGGACTCCTAGTTCTGAATTTGTTCACCAGGTGGCACTGCAATCTTTTTCTATTTTCAGGTGCTTATTGGAAAATACACCATTCTTATTGATTACTATGCAAGTCATTGGTCATACCAATGCATATTCACACTTTTGACTTCATCTCGGAAACTGTTTGCCACATTCACTTCAAACTTGCTGGCAGTGTACAGTAGATGTGTCTGTACCATATCTGTTCAAGCATAGGTCAGCTGAGCATGGGCTGTTCACACAGCCCTCTTGTTTTAAATTATGATTCTGACTTGAGCTCTTTTTCATTATTACAGTTTTCAGATAAACTCGGTGCTGTCTTCGGTTACAAAACGTAGCACAACACAATCTTGTGTGTGTGTGTGTGTGTGTGTGTGTGTGTGTGTGTGTGTGTGTGTGTGTGTGTGTGTACAAGAGTTACAGGCCTAGTGGTCAAGATATTTACCTCTTTGAGACATGTTAATAGAAAACATATGGGTTGTTGAATATTTGTAAATGCATGTAAATGCATGTATGTGCATATATATATATATATATATATATATATATATATATATATGATCAGCTGCCAGATGTGACCATTTCAAGGCAGGAGGGTTGGTTATAATCAAGAGTTTGTAACTGCTGTAGGCTTACTGCAGATACAAGTCTGACAGTTGTAACTTTGGGTGATTAGTACTTCTCTTCCTTGATGGCACCCCAATATTTTCTCCCTACATTTGCCCTTTTTGTGACTGAAGTGCCATCTGGTCATATGGCATGTTTACTGCACTAATGAAAGCAAATTTAATGGGTACAGTGCATAATATGTTTATAACTATTTATTGTATAGAATTCTGGACCTGAGTTGATCTTGGTTTTCCCAGGCAAACAGGCATGCAAATTTGTGGGAAATGTAGCCAGAACACACTATACATGTATATGTATTATCCTGATTATGATAATTACATTATTCCGTCAGCATTTTACATGTATGCAGATCAGTTATGTTTGCAGGAAAGCAGACATGCAAGTTTATGGCATGTGCACACGTGATTTCTTTTATGTGTGTTGTATCTGTGAGAGAAAAAAACACATTCACGCCCTTTCTATCTTGTGGCACATGTATCCATTCTATGAAATGAACTTCCATGCATATACATGTACTGCAGACCAGGTAACATGAATCAGTTTCTTTCTTATATCTCTTATCTCTGAGAAAAAACAAAGAGACCATTTGTATCTCATGGTACATGTAGGAGTTGGATGACTTAAACTTTCATACATGTATATATGTATGCAGATGCCTGTGTGAGGTTTGTCAACCTATGCCCACTGAGGACGAATCCTCTTGTTGCCATGAGTGGACGAATTGGAGCAGAAAATGAGGGAGCCAGTCTATCAGGAGATAGACGATGGGATGAACATCAGGTGCATCACTCAACACCCTGGGTTTGCACAAGTATGCCTAGCTAGGTATGCACTTGATTGTGCTTACCTACAATACAGGAATATGGAGTTTGGGCTGGTCCCTCTCACAGGTACCATATTTGTGTGTGTGTGTGTGTGTGTGGGGGGGGGGGTCTTTTCTCTTCTTAGGCTTGTTATAAATTCCATGTAGTTTCCAAACAAGAGTGTAATGTCTATTTCACCACGGACTTATTAAATTTCAGAGCAGAATGCTGGACTGTTACATGTACCTGAAGCAGACACTTGTAATAATCAGCTGGGACTAAGCTTATGACAGAAACCAAACTCTTTTGGTTTGTGATATTTCCAAGCTGTTAGGCCCAAAAGAGCAAAAGGTATGCTCTTTGTCTGCTGTACCCTTCTTGCCTTACCATTGTATTTTCTCCAATATACAGGCACACAATCATCATGATAAAATGTTTTAGATAATACTGGTGTTCAGAAGGCTTCTTCCTAAGAGCCTGACTATGGATGTTCATGTTTTGGAAGGGAAATTATTGCCATTCTTATTTAACTTTCTAGACACCAGACAACTTAAGCTATAATGTCATCTTGTTACATATACATGTATATGTCTTTGCATATAATATTTATGAAGAATGTTCACCAAGACACTTCAGGCTTGATATTGCAACAACTCCTACATTCAGCACAGAGAATGCACACATTATTTGTAAGAAATGTAATACAATACAACGGACAGTAGTGGAGTTGAAAGATATCAACTCCCTGTACTTATGAGCGTAAGACATAGTTATGCTGAACTTGTGGTCAGTTATTACCCTGGTATGCATTAACCTCTGATGAGTCCAGTGAATGATCAAAGGAGTCAGGCACATTTGGTACACAGTGTATCTGCTCTTATCAACACTTGCCTAGTCTTTCTAATGTAATATTTTACAAATACTAATTCCCTAAATCAGTTAATGTCAAGCACTGACGCATCTGGTTTTGTCATAGAAGCTTTCATTATCAGTATGCATGTATTTAGTCAAATGGTCAACACTTTTTTTTTTTTTTTTTTTTTTTTTGCAGACACTACAGATACATTGCGTGTAGGCAGTTTGTTCGGTGGTGTTGGGGATTCCTGCGAAAGAATATCCAAGTGCCCTTGCCATCCTGTGTGGTCAACATAGTCTGTGACCATTTCCCATCTTTGGTCTTTGAGGGGTATCATGAGGTCCCTGTAGACCTGGATGAACTGGCATGATACTAAATCAGCAAACTACATTCTAAACTTTGTGTCAGTTAACTGGACCAACTGGTCAGAGCAGTAACGGGACACAAACTCCTTGAAAGAGTTATCTATGTCGGGACGTTCGCAGCTGGGAGGTAGTGTCTGCGGAGTCTGTTGTCTGTGCCTCTCCATGTACATGCCTTTAGGTTGAACAGGCATTCAGCATAACCTTGGAACAGATTCCCAATTATTTGCAGTGCATATTCTAAAGAAAAAAAAATCAAGCCAAATTTGTAGATCATGATTAACCCTTCCCCTCTTAAAGTGGCCAAAACTGGCCTGAAGTAAAGATGTGGCCTGCTTTCATAATTTTTACCCTGTGGCCTGAACCAACAGGGTATAGTTGATGATTGTCGTCATGTTTGTGTGTCATCTGTATGTGTTCCTTTATCCATTCTTCTTGGATGCAGTAGCTTTTGAAAAAGGAAAAAAAAATTAAGCTATGATCATGAAAGTTATACTGTAGAAGCAACTTGTGGGAAGTTAAGTATACTTCGACATTCAGCAACCTTGCCCTTTTTTCAATGTCATGGGGGGGGGGGGTACATTTACGATGATTGGGTTTTAAAGGTACTGGCTGTCAAGTGTTTACTTGCATTGTTAATGAAAAACATTTAATATTTGTGCATATTTTTTTCAATCTTAATGATGGGGGGGGGGGGTAACTAAACAAGTATAGCAACATTTTGTGTACATACTAAAAGTGCACTGAGATGAGCAAGTTCTACAAGATGCTGACATTAGTTTTAATGAGCTTTTTTGAAGTGGGATTTTTTTCCTACATGCGTAGATAAATTGAGGTATTACATGTAGCTGTGATCAATACATGTAATCTGAGACATCTTGACTTGGTTAACCACACAGCCATTTGTTATGATAATGCAAAGCAGTATAAAAGTTTGTAAATGAGAAAGCCCCATGGATGCATATGGCTAACCATATGTTGGCTTTGTTTTTGTCCATGCGCAGTGCAGCTCCCCCTTCCTTCGCTTTTTGGAAGCTCAGGGAGTAGCATGGTCTCCCATCTTTTGTGGTTGCTTGCATCCCGTCTGCATTCTAGTTGAAATGCATGGCAGATATGAACAATCTAAAATTTAGAGGAGCAAAGGGTTACAGTCCTGTCATGGACAGGGAGGATACTTTAGAGCAATCCCTATTTAATGTACTTGCAGTAAGTTGTACGAAGGACTGTGATGCAGAAAAACAGCAATGCACAAGTGGCATGACAGCAAGAACATGTTGTGGATGGTGCTATCAAATGTCTCTGACGGTCAACAAAATTAAGTAACTTTTTGGTAATAATGAGCTTCTGCTGTCTACCACTTCTAGGGCTTATCAGAGACTGACCAGTGATTTCAACCCATACAAATGGTGCATTTTTGTATTCATTTCATTCATTCGGTACATTTTCAAAAGCTGACATAGTTCATAACTAATATTTTGTTTATCATGTGTTGGGCTGAAAGTTGCCTTCAGTGGCTACAGAGCAGTTAGCTCCTAGAGTTAATGCACCTTGAAATATTTTGATGCTGAATCAAAATATATTTGGCTTTTTGAGTCAATTTAAGTGGAAGTATTTAGCAGCATTTGTTCAAACTTTGTCAGCGTTTTGCTCCTAAATGATGGCAACATTCAGGGATTGTGTGTGAATTGAAGCATTGTTTATGATAGCCACAAGTGTACATGGATTTTCATTACAAAGTGGGTAATTTCGTGATTCGCATGGGATATGGTATTTAACTTTCATCCCAGAGAAGCATATGTATAAGTGCTTAAATAGATGTAAACATAGAAGAAATGTCTCTTGTGATCTCACCTCACATACATCCCCCCAGTAAGAGAACGCAACATTCTTAGGTACATATTGTATATCCAACCTGTGCTTTGCTTCAAGGATGGAAGTCTGGTACTCTGGTGAAACTTAAAAGCTTGCCAGTGTCCTTCAACAGTTTGGGTTTCAGCAAAGCCACTTCCAGGAGCACAGCTCTTTTAGATCCTGATATAAGATATGTTTTGATTAAAACAAAAAATTGTGTTGTATATTAGTATTTCTCTGTCAATATAACTTTGGACAGAGACATCCTTACCAGGTTTCAAAATTGATTAAATCCAAGTCGTGCTCCTGGCACGATCAGTATGAGTGAGTGTAAGCACATGAGCAATGATACAGCCATGAACAAGCATGTTTCTCTCAGTATCCTTTATGTGGTTGTTTTCTTTTTAAAGATCAAGTGACCTTGAAATATTAGGTCAAAATTAGTCACTGTAAGGCAAAAAAAATGGTTTGTTTCCCCTAACTGGAACGACTTTCCCTAAAAAAAATTTAAAATCTACCTACCCAAAATTGTGGCACATTTAACAAAAAAACATACCGACCCACCCAAATTATCTGCCTACCTGCCCCCCCCCCCCAAAAAAAAATTGGTCCATGAGGGGAAGCACACTTTATGTTGTTTTTTTTAAGCCTCAACAAGATTTTATACTCTGAGATGGTCTTCATTCTATATGAATTTGGCAAGCTTAGGTCTATTATATCTTATTTTCAAAATTTGGGTGCTTTGCTTTATTCTGTATGTGGTGTAGTGTGACCTCCCTTTTGCTTGAATTACTTCTGCTTGTCCTTGTGTTTTAGCATCTGTAGATGCTGCACACCAGTATAGGTGTAGTGAAATGGCCTTTTTCCAGTGGCCAACATCACCACACTCTGATTGCTTGCTAATATTGACAACCTTTTTTGATATACCTGCACAGCACAGAAAACAAAGGATAATTTTCCCTTCTTTTAGCTCTGCTTACCAAAGGTCGCTGAGAGTATATGATCACTCGTGTTTGTCAGTGCATCGCCATACAGTCTTTAGTTTTCAAGTTAACTCCATATAACTTTCAGGACTTAAAAAGGGTATAAAAATCAAGGTCAAGTAGGTGGCACCTGTTGAAATTTGGTGGCGCCACCTACAGTATAATTGAAGATATAGACCAAAATACCTTGAAAACACATTAAATTCAAAATGTCTAGAAACAGTTGGAGGTCTCCTATTGCATGACATAGATGATCTTGACCCACTTTCTCAAGGTTATGGAGGGCATGCATTTCAGGAAATTAGAAATCAAGATGTAACTGCAATATTTAGCCTTGGTGACAGCAAAGCATGAGGCCAGTGGACCCCTTGTTGCTATTCTTACCCTCATTGCTCTTTAGAATAAACATGATAAAGTAAGGGTTGAGAAATATTATAAATTCTTGCATATATATATATATATATATATATATATATATATATATATATATATATATATATATATATATATATGTATATATATATATATATATATATATATATATAATATGTGCAGTTCCTTCTCTTTTTTTTAATGCTCCCAGCAAGGGGTGATATAGATTTGTTCTTATCGATTTGCATGTCTCACTTGCAACATGAATATATGTGTGCACATATGGTTCATTTGGATCTTTAATTGTACATATATATATATATCAGTGTAACATTACAGGTGTATTACCGAGATGAAAAGTGATAAGGATGTGAAATACTAGTGGCACCACCTATGGTATGTGATGGATAATTTATTGAAGAGGAAGAAAATATATTCATTATCTTCACAATAAATTATAATTACAGCACCAACAAATGTCAAATGTTCCAATTTTTTCCTGAGTGGTGGTATTCTGGAATATTGACGGGGGTGTGGGGTGTGAATGTAATATCTATGTTGAAAATTCAGCAAGTAAAACTGAGAAAATGCTGATTTGGGTTTATTTAAAAAAAATGCCCTTGAAAATATAAATGATTATTCAGTTGACTGAATTTCAAATTTGCCCAAGAACTGTGATCAATTCAAAAACTTGTGTACATTTATAAGAAATAAATTCTTGAGAAGAGTAACAACTCAATTTACATTGGTTTTACCCCTTCTAAGGCCACTGCCACTGCAGCTCAAAAGTGCTCTCCACCTTACAAGAAGGATTCACTTTCCACATACAGACAATGTAATTGTAGTGCAACCCTTTTTTTTTTTTTTTTTTTTTTTTTACAAAAATGGCTTTTTAAGAGGGATGGACACATTATTGACAGAGGCCTTACAAGTGGAGGACCACTGTGCTTGTTGCCAATACTATGATTTCTTGACTTCAATAAATCTGTTCTCCAGGTTTTGCTGCTGCTGTTGTTGTTTTTTTCTAAGGGTCCATCCCACGGGGGGACCCCTTCTGTTTTCGGGTTGTACATCTGTCAGGCTGTGAGCATTCTTGACCTCGATTTTAGTACAGTTTCCAATGGGTTTGTTTTTTTTACGAACACCTCAATACTGGTGACATTCCATCAAATCCATGACCACGTTTGTGCAATACACAAGTTACCTTTTTTTAAATGCCTTGTGAGAATTTTTGACAAGATAATTTTTTTTTCTGAATGAGATCTTCAATACCGTTAAGTATACTGCATAAAACTGACAACCTTGGAAGCCCTGGTCAAACTGATACGCAAAAAAAAAAAAAAAAAAAAAAAATAACAATCAGTCACAGCTAAATCTATAGAATAAATAGAAATATTCAATCAGGTTTTTTTCTCATATAGATGTACTATTGATATGCCATATTGATAGTGTTCACACTGTACATGGGCCTACAGAATTAGTTTTGTAAAGTTTCTCTTTGTATTAAATATCACATTCACTTCAAATATCAACAGCCTTGATATTGACAATGGAAGAAATAAAATCAATGCTGAAAAATTAAATATGTGTTTATTAATACTAGACTATTATACCGACAGGATTGCTTATTTTTTTATTTTATTTTGTTTGTTTATTTATTTTATTTTATTTTTTTTTTTTTTGGGGGGGGGGGGCTGCATTTTCAGGCAACTTTCTGCATGAATTTTGGAGTTACTTTGATACATATAACTGCAATTGATTCTTTAAAAAATAAAGCTTAACGCTTGGGTGATCAGGCAGGCAGGTGGGCAGGCAGGCAAACAGATTGGGGGATTTGGTTTGATAGATTAATGACTCGGGTACCAAGGTGCTCAAGTCATCATGTGCTGTCACTGTCAGTCATTACTGTACACATGAAGTCCTGTCTGTCAAGAGAACCGAGTTGAGTACATTTCATTATGTCGTTTTGAATTAGCTTCATTATGCATGCGCAGTTATCAGGTTGAAAACTCGGACTTTTGACTTTGGCCTGCGGCTTGGTCCCCTGGCCCTGGGCTGGTGTGTCTTCTCTTGACGACTTCCATTAGTAGGCCTACTTTACCTGACATGGTCGAAATAGTGAATGGTAAAATGGTCAGAGCATACATTTATATTCGGAATTCCCAGACCCAGGCACCCAGTCATCACTGCGTTTGCATTTGACCATGTAGGTCATACCTCCATGATTTGACAAACTTGACGCATTGTTTCCACAAAGTATCATCCCTTGGGAAACTGAACAGGGAAACGCGGTCCAAGTTTGTCTTGCTGCAGAATTTCACGCAGCACTGTTGACTGGCCCGCTTCGGGCATGCCGCCATTTTGCTTTGGACAACCCTAGGTCACATGATCTATTTTTAATGAATATTCATTACGCATCCCGGAAGAGCACGATCTCAGCTTTTTGTTCACAAGGATGCAAGGAGCAGTTTAAAACCGCAATAACTTTGAAAACAGAGCCGAAAATCGTGGTAATTTTCATTTTATCGTATAGAGGGGAGTCAAATTAGGCGAAATATGTCTGGTTTCCCTTTTTGAGACCTGCCCTTAAGGAAGATTATGCTCACCAATTAAGTTCAGGTCCGAGTTACAAAATAAGAGGAATTAACATATATGATGAGCACCCGACTTTTGACTTTGCCCCCCTGAACGCAGTCATGTTAGATTTTCACCTGTCCGCACCCAATATCACTTTCACCCCCCCCCCCAAAATTGCCCCAAACTAATTATTCAAATCAGTCTATTTTATGATGGCAAAATCTGAATTAAAAACATATGAACCGGTTTCAGCCTACCCCAAATTCCACCACTCTGTTCAAGCCAAATCCTACAGTGCTGCTCATTAGACTTATACCTTTGTGCTGCCGTCTGTGGCCAATTTAGGGGTGCAACCGTTACTGATTGTCTGGAGCAAGTGGTGTTACATGTTATTCATTTTGAGAGATAAATTGCATCTCCCCCAAATCCACTATTGGGCTGGCAAGTCAGAAACAAAATCGGTTGCATTTTTATTTGGTAACGCTACTGAATCTCTAGTGTAATCAGAAATTATTTTGGAAATCAAAGAGTATGTTCAAAAAGAACAAATTAAAACTAGAAAAGAAGATTTGCTTCAAAGCAAATCTGTCTGTGCCTTCAAAAGTTGTAAATATTAAATGCTTCAACTTTTGTCCTTTGGTACTTCACATTCCATTAAGCTTATGGCTGGATGAAAATTTGTAAGTCCAAATGACCTTGATCTTTGACCTTTACAGGTCACTTGTAAATTGAAAAAAAAATGTACAGTGTTACAACACCCACAATTTAAGCCCAAAATGAACCAAATCAGATCCAAATTGACCAAGTAATGGCAAGATGAAACTTTCAAAGGCCCAATTGACATTGACCTTTGCCCTTTAGAGGTTACATGTTCTTACAAACATGTGCAGCGTTGCAATACCTACAATTTGAGTCCAACATAATTAGAATTGAATGCAAATTGGCCGAGTTATGGCTGGATGAAACTTTCAAAGGTCCAAATGACGTTGACCCCTGACCTTTAGAGGTTACATGTAAGTTTCAAAAATGAGCAGGGTTACAATAGCTACAATTTGAGCCCAACATGATTAAAATTGGATAAAGACTGACCAAATTATAACTACAAGAAAGCCACCTGTCTGGAAAGAAAGAAAGAAAAAAGAAAGAAAGAAAGAAAGAAAGAAAGAACGAAAGAAAGAAAGAAGAAAGACAGAAATAAAGAATTCCTAGAAAAACAATATGTCTGTGTTGGCACACAGACATAAATGTATCGATCATTACTAGGAATTGAGTGTCCCGGTAAATGTCCTTTTATGAGTCTTGAAATCATGTGAACGTTTAACGTAAACAATTTTGAGTGATAAGATTTCAACTTAAACACATAATGTATGTTTGTCAAAACCAGCGATATGACTCTTGAACCCAATGTCTTCTGCATCACATCTGTCTCAATTCTACTTGCACCAACAGTTGTGCTCTTATGAATCGCTATTAAATGATTCGAAATTCAAATTCCTCGTAAAGAAACTTTCATTCAACTACCCAAGTACCACCATACTTGTAATAAAAATGACCAAGTAAATAAATAAATAAATAAATAAATAAATAAATAAATAAATAAATAAATAAATAAATAAATAAATAAATAACTCAATCAATCAACCAATCGATCAATTATTCAATCAACCAATCAATAACTAGGAATAAAAATGTCCAGGTTAACAGTTTAGGCTCGCTTTGGGCGTATTGTGCCAAACGCGTGCTTAGAAATTTGGCGCAGTCTCCATCATAGCACTGAAATGGTTAAAACTGTGACATTGTCTCTAGATTATAGGATCAACTTTTATAGGGGGGGGGGGGCTAATAAAACGTGAACTGAACTTTTTCGTGTAAAATTATCTATGAAAATTTATAAGTGTCAGCAATAGTTTTCAAAGGGAAAGGAGCCGAAGACTCTGCCAGGCTCCCTTGCAAGTGTTGTTGATAGTGTTTTGAACTCTTGATATTAAAGTCGCAATATGACTGATGCAAGAACTTTCGTTAACAGCCAATGCATGCATCATATCTGTTGATAAACGCGGTTGTTAACTTAGAAAATCTATTCTTATACCTGTATTAAAAATTATTTATCAGGAGCAAACGTCAAGATGACAAAGTCGAAGGTGGCATTTAAACCTGCCGGTCACAGTTGACTGTTTTGAGAAGATACTAATGATGAAATGTTACATGCACTCGGCTGATGGGCAAATTTGACTTATGGTGATTGCCCCAATCACATGTTCTTCATACCAATTTCTTCGATGACGTTTCATCTATTTTGGTGTCATTTTATCTTTGTTAATTGCCGGGGTTAATTGCTATACATAATGGAAGTTTCTTCACCTGCTCTGTCATATTACGTTGGGCCCGCTTAAGAGCGGTCCACAACTGAATGGACTCCCTATATCTTTACCAATAAATTATTCAGGGTGTAAATCATACTTTCAGTTATCCTGTAATTTCATCTTCCTTTGTGTAGACGTACAGCAGCCTGTATCATAAGAGCGGCTCTATTGTTAACGAACACAAGCGGCCTTTCAATTGTAGTCCGACAGTAAGATGTCAGCGTCGGTAATATAATTGTCTCAATTATGTTACATTTCTCAGCGTAAGCTTAACATTCAGGCATGCAAACGGTCGAAAGGGAACAGTATCGGGGAATAGCAATATGAAACGTCGTCTACTGTACTATTTGCTTCAGATTTTCATTTTGAGTGAAAGTATCAGAACAAAGCAACGCGGGCCATTTGCCCCTTATGATCCAATCCAACAGTTGTAATTGATGCGTTCAGGCGCATGACACCAGGCACGCGGAGCTCACCCAAAAGAACTAGGCCTTTTGACTCAAGGCCACGTATACTTAAAATAATATGTTCCGTTGGGTAGCTTTAGGATTTTACAGAAGACAACAGCGTCTCAGGGTATGATCACCTCAAAGGACAAAGGGAAATGTACAGACACAGAGCTAATAAAAGTGTGTCACAGACACCACCGCGCTGGTGATAGAGTGTGACAGACACAACGCTGATGATGGCGTGTGATAGACCTTACAGTGCTGATGAAACCGTGTCAAAGACAGCTCTCTCTAAAGCGTGTCACAGACACAGCACTGATTATAGCGTGTCATAAGCAGAGCGCTTGTGATAGCCCATCACAGAAACACCGCCGATGATAGCGTGTCACATGAACGGAATACCGTCAGATACACTGAGTGGAAATGCTGGTATATCTCAGGGATTAACTCTTTCTTTGCTAATTTCGACAAAAGTCAGTGGCTCTGAAGCGACATCACCATTGGTTTAAACCCATTTTAATAAAAAGAATAACATTTCGGAAGAAGGGCTACGCCCTATATTAATTCTTCTTGTTGGAAAAAGACGGAAACGCAGGACAGACTACAAGACGGTTAAGACCGGCCGCCTATCGAGACCAGCATGCGTGCATGGACCCTGGAGGCGTCACAGCCCATGCTGAACAAAAGGAAGATTGACTCCACAGTAACACAACACAGATAGAAGGGCTCGTAAAGACGGTCAAAACGAATAATAGGAAGTACAGTGTAATCAAAAATTAAATTGGCCTATCAATCTGAACTCGTTTGGTTCTTTCTCTGTATTCCTGTACTGCTAAAAAAATGAATGAATAAAAACAATAATTATAATAATGTTAACAAGAACACAGTCGCTGCAACCATATAAAATAGTACTCAAACGAAAGGGTGCCACACAGGTCCTAGTGGTGTGAAGGATGTCTCGAGCAGTAGTGTATCGAGGACAAGTTAGAAAGTGATGCCAAACACTTTCAGAAACGGCTCCTCATGAACAAGCTGGCGAATCTTTAACACCAATTTTGAATAAATGTTCATTTAGTTGACTGCGGCCCATGCGTTATCGGGAGTGACGGATAGACAAACATCTTTTAGCAACATTCAAAAGTTCTGGAAACTTCACGTGACATGACCAAGAATTTTTATATTTTTTGTTTGAATTGAGACAGAAATGGTATATTTCGAGTGGCTAGTGGCAGGAGATTCCATAATTTAGTTGCTGAGGAAGAAAAGGATTTCTCACATAAGACAGTTCTGGTATCAAAAGCAGGTGGGTCTAAATCGGGCAAATTTTGACGTATTCTGAAGTTATACCAAGGGTTCTCGTCAACTAGACAGTGTTCAAGTAGTTTGGAGCAAGATTATGGACTATTTTATACCCCATAATAAGTTTAGAACGGTCTCTACGTTCAGATAGTAATTCCCATCCAGTTCCCTCATACATTTTTTCATTTGGAGTGGTTCTCATTGCTCCCGTCACGATGCTGGCCGCACTCAATTGCAAGTCCTCCAGGAGTTTTGAGACATCCTGAGAACAGCCATCCCAGACCACACTGATATATTCTAAAATAGGCCGTATAAAGGAAGTACAGATCACTTCAAGTGTTTGATCAAGACGATATTGTGAACTGTTCACAAGGTTTAGCTGTATGGAAGCTTCAATTGCAATTTGTTCTATATGGTCATTCCATTTTAGATCTGATTTAAGAGTGAGACCTAAATGTTTTTGCTCAGAAAAGTTCTCAAGTTGATGGCCCTGAAAAATGAGAGGTGGATGGTCCAGGGTGTTCCCTTTAAGATACAAATGATTGCCTTGCCTAGATTATCACTTCAAAATGATATATGAAACGATCTCGGGAACGATGGTTTGATCACACAAATTACAGACAGAAATTAAAATATACCATAACTGAGGATTTCGCGGAGATTTGTTTACAAGTAACACCCATATTTTCCAATTTTGCGGACTGTGACCAGACTCTAAATTAACCCCTTTTCTGCGAAATTCGGGACGATCTGGCATACATATTATGTATGTGAGTGCCGAGGCCGGATTCGAGAATAAGTGAAAATGTCACTCAAACCTGCATGATGAAATGTGAATTAAACAGACATTTGTAGCAAGAAAGAGGGGAAGTTTCAAATATTATATAACTATAGGTACACTGGAAAACAGAATACAAAGGATTATGTTATCCCATAAAGTGATTCTGCAATATCATCGGCTTGAAGAAACTGACGATAAGGTCTCACAGCAGTTTGAGATATGCAAAATCTGGCCGAGTAAGTTTGATAACGTCACGAAATTTATGATCTTATCAGGCACTTTAAGTGGAAACATTCTCCGTTGATGCATCAACTTAAGGTATAAATGTTAACGCTTCCTATACAAATAGGCTCTCATAGAATCCCGGAAGACATCAATTGGGATTTGCTTACGATTTGTATTACAATAAATCCCATTGACATTTAGCAAATGCCTTCCAAATGAGGCCTTGAAATTGTGGTTTCTGTTAACTCTGCGCCAGTGATTTTATTCTTGACACAAAGGCTTTGCGGAGGACTTAATTTTCACACAAGTTACAGTGACACAATGTCAAAATGCAATTGCTAGGTTGTGTAACATATATTGTAATTTTTATCGTGAAAAAAAACATGTAGGTAGACCTCTTTCTACCTCCATGAATAAACGAATGCTTCTCGCATATGTGCTGATTGGTTGTACATCAAAGTATCATACAGATTAAGCCGTTCCTATATAAAATAAACTAGTGCATTGTGGCAGCTACTTGTGGCTGTAAAGAAATACACTGCGCGCATGGGGTAAAATCGTAAATGTACAAATATTACAAGCCTCTCGAGTGGTTGCGCCCACGCCCAATAAAGACTGTCCTATTCAAACACAGACTAATCTATGATGGCTTTACAAATAATACATGCTCCTGTGCAGACGGTCAAATTGATGAAAATGGGATCGGTGAGTGCATGGTACATATTGCTTACATGGCCTGCAAATTTGCAATCACCAAAGTATTCATTAATATTCAGAGTTTGAATCAGTATCGAAATAACTGAAAGTAGTAAAATGCTGACGTTAAAATATAAATGATACAAATTACTCGATTTCTGGCCGGGGTGGGGGTGGGGGTGGGGGGAGCACGCTCTAGACATAAGGACTGATGGGCTCCATCCAGGACAAACTACAGTCCTAACAAGAGCAGAATGAACAGAAAATGGGGATCATTGGGAGCTAACACAAAGTGAACTACCATAAAAATAGGGATTCTTGGGCGGTGCATACATTTAAAAGCTATATATAGGGGTTACCCTTAGCCCCCGTGGATGTAGAGTATCCAATGGAATAATTAATACGAAAAATGGGTGCTTCATAGTAGGAAGGACATAGTTCCACATCTCTATCATATGAAACAAAATAGTTGGTGAAATACGTTCATTTCATTCGTTAACGTTAAATCGCTGTTCATAATATTCCGTTAGATCACTGATACTACCCACGCCATTCTAGATTGTATTGGCGATTCCGTTGCTACAAAATGGATTTATGGCATGTCTGCCGATCAATTTTCGTATGGATATAATAAACATTAATTTTTGGCTTAAAATTACAAACAATTTTGTGCTTTTTCTGTGAAATGTTTTTTAACTAAATGCTAATGCTAAAACTATTTTCGCTTCAGATTTACACAGAATTTAAGATTTGTAAAGGGAAACCTATTTACAACATCCTAGCGTTCTAATTGAGGACCTATAAACATTTATGACATTAATTTAATCGGAAACTATCACATATGTGTGGAAAGCGCCACTGACCGTCACTATCCATCTTAGTGAAGAATGCTTTTCGCTGCTCCAGTGTAAGCGATGATCCCAGACTGTCGAATACCATCGTTACTTCTGCACGAGAAATTTGCTCGTTATGATCCCGATCGAATACTGCAAAAACCTTTTCAATATCTGCAAGTAAAAGCGAATAGTCCACATAAGTTTCTATGCTAACAAATAAAGATACACACGTCATATTCCTTTTCTATGTAGGGTAAAGATGAGCAGTTCGAACCTGTACAACGTATCTGGAAACCGAAACACTTAAGCGCTTTGTCCATGAAGTCGAACGGCTGAAATGCCTCTTATAGATATATACCAGTACGGCCTACACTTCAAAGCTATTCTCTGTGGTAATGCATGCAAGTGCGGTTGTATTCTAATAGAACTTTGCTGTTGTATTTTTCCCTTGTTGTCATCAACTTTATATTCATGCACGGAAGCGGAATAAATGTAAGCTTTGGTTTGTTTTCCAATTTCATTCTATTTTTACAGAGAACAAATGTATTTAAATAAAATGAAATGAAACGAAATAAAAAAATAACAACGTCAAACTTGACATGAGTTGCCTTTCGAATAGATAGTACCAACAGAGCAAACGACTGAAACTGTTAATATTTTATATTCTGCTGATCAGAGGATCAATTGGATATCAGCTGGAATTTTCGATTTTAGATGAATGGCTGAACGGCAGCTAAAATATGACACAGTCAAATACATTGAAACATCAACATCAACTGGACCACACATAAAACTTCTGGTACACATCGAGGGACCTCAGTACCTCAACTGGACAACAAATTCGCTTTAAGGCAATGTAAAGTGAAAGTGATCATTCTGGTCGATCGTATTGGCCAT
Source organism: Hermodice carunculata (assembly GCA_964020975.1). Lineage (NCBI taxonomy): Eukaryota > Metazoa > Annelida > Polychaeta > Eunicida > Amphinomidae > Hermodice > Hermodice carunculata. The sequence continues at coordinate 50,160,608 of OZ026623.1, read as the reverse complement.
ACTGTAGCAAGGCCCACTCCATAGTATGCTACTTCCTGTTTTATGTAAATCAAATATATGGTAAAATATTCAGCTCTGGTTGAGTGAACTATATGAAGTCAATTGAAGTGATAGTAACCCTTAACCAGGTACACCGAGAGTCCACATAGAGAAGTCAGCCCAGCTCTGTGAAAGATCCTCAGATTTCATTTCAGTTGGAGATGGCGCATAAAGGTAATGAAAAAAATTCGATGGTGCACTCTTTGGTAGGATGACTAAACAAGGAGATATTTGTTTCCACAGCGAAAATAGCAGAACCAAAACATTTCCAAATAAAGATAACTTACGAAACAGGAGATAGGTAATTAAAGATGTTCTCCTACTTTATCGAGGTACAGGTGAACAGAATACTAGGGCTGGGCACACCACATGCTCACAACTTAAAGTATAGTTACAATAGAATATATTACCGTTTGACTTGAAAACCTTGGAGTAAACTTATGAAAAAAAAATGGAGCAAAATTACCAAAAACATGATCAAGGAATACGTTGTTATAGTGACACTTCACAAAAAGATGTTTTTCCTTGTATTAGGAGAATGGAATCATGTGTAACTTGTGAAAGTTCCCACATCCAGCACCATACCGTCATGAACTTTTCCTCTTGATACTAAGTCAGAAACTGCAGTATACGCACAGTTGATACGAACTGCAGATCATACAAAGTAAAAGTGCATGTTAACAATAGATCGAGCCCCCAATACACTCCAATCAAGTGACAAACAAGCACAGGTGGAGCCGTTTGGCGGGGTAAACCCAGATGCTTTAATTGTGTGTCATATCGTGGTGGTTCCATCGGTTGATCAGGTAAACTGCTGTTGTATGGACCAGAAATACTGACCGATCCTTGCTAAAGCCACAGGAAGTGACGTCACGTCCCTGCAACAAAACCCAGTGCTTTGGAAGGAGTGTGTGCATTCGCCAGTATCCCATGTCCTTGCTACTTCATGTCGTCCATATTGTCTGTGTGCAGACCTGAGGATTCCAGGTAAGTACCAGTATATGATGAAGGTTATGTATTCTATGTAGTCCACATTATTTCATTCGGTCACTCACGTGATTTGTTGATATATTCTGATACCATTGGTATTTGATCTACCTGTTACTGATTCTCATTTTTTTAATTGAAATTTGTGATCATACTTTTGTGAATATTGCCTTGCGCTTTGACCCCCCCCCCCCCTCCCAAACATGCTGCATTTTTGTGGCGTCCAATTGTTTTTGCTGCATGATTCAAGGTACACGCTGATTGAGTGGCACAGTAGGGATTGTTTTCTCCATTGTGTCTGAATGAACGTTTGCTTGTATAGGTGTGTATTAGCAATCAATTCATAGTTTTGGACAGATTTGATCTGTGTGGAACAAATGATTGGACACAGGAATTTTCCATATTTGGAATCATTTTGGTCTGAAAAGGTCACATTGACCTACCGAATTTGGACTCAGTGATATAGGGGTTCTTTGTCTACTTTTCAAAATTTGCTGCCATTTTTGACAGATTTGCTTGGTAACTGTGGTTCATTTTCCCAAAAAAATTTGATATTCACTTAATATTTTGTGAACCGTATTTCATTTTTGAAAGTTCAGTTGTTACCTGTTTTGAGTACAGTAGATTTTGAATCTTTTTCGGAACACCATACTTAGGAGTTTTTTCCTGCATGTTTTGGGGTATGGGCAATTGTGGTAACTTGAAACAGAGAGCTGGAATTTTACTATCTAGTTTTCATTTGAGACCTTAATAACCAATGATTCTGACTTCCAAATACTTCACAGTTTCATTTACAAAGAATGAGTGTAGGTGTGTAAGTTGTACAAGAACACACATGTCAGTCCCGTGTTACACATTACTTCCCAGTCCACCTTATTGCATATTTGCACATATATTTGCATACTCTGAGTTTGCCTCATGTTGCATTCTCTTGTAGGTCCATGGTAAATTATTATTGCCATTTATGCTTAAGGGTATACATTTGCTGTAAAACTGCCTGTTATTGATTTTTTAAGGTGATTTACTGAAATTTTAGTGCCGATACTTAATTGACTGCATACTTTACTTATAGTGTATGGTCATAAATTCAGACAACTGGAAATAAATCACTTTATTTCAGGAATTAAACCAACATTCATAATATATCTATTCTGAATTCACAAGTTTTTGAAACTGTTTGATAGTTAGTTTCTGGAAAAATTCTTGGAATTTCATTATTTGGATATAGTTCTAAATTGAAATTTGGCTATCTGGTTTTCAATATGGCTCCAATAAATATTCATAAAGCAGAAGTCAAAGCTTTGACTGGGTTACCTGGAATAGGTGCAGTTAAGGCTCAACAAAATGTGGATTTCCGGGATTCCCTTAGACCAGATGGTGAGGAGTTAACATACCAGAAGTTGGTTGAGGCAGACATTTTGAGTGCAGCATCATGGGAATCAATGTTAGCAAATGGGACAATCTGTTTTGAGACAACAGAGCCAGAGACCCCTGTTTCCATGGCAACTATTTTTTAATACATCATAAAACAGATGGATTGAATGAACCAGACATGCAAAAAAAAAATACACCAAGTCAACCAGGGTATGGCGGAGTGCAGTGGCACATTAAGTCATCTTGATCAGACACTGACTAGTCTGGAACAGAAGGACTCAGCTGTTCCAGTGGTGAATACCTCTACTCCCACTTGTCTTGAACAGGCTGTTAGAGCTGTGGATAGGCCAGAGATATCATTGTCTCTTCCATCACCAGTTACTTGGACAGTAAATCTTGTCGCTACTGTGGCTCCCGTGGTAAGTAGCCAGGATATTCTTGTCACTAGTGAGGGTCATGGTGTATCACAACCAACTGTGGTGTCAAGTTCTCCACAAGTGCTGTTCACTTCACAGGCATGGGCACAAGTACAACATACTGCTAGGTCAGTTGAGGTAACATTGTTGCCAGTGCCACCAGGTGTCACTATACCACAACAGGTGTTTTCAGTGCCTTCACCTGGATATGCAGGGACAATGCTGGATTCCACACAAATGGTATTTTTGTCCAGGGTCAAGATCCAGGACTGCCACAACCATCATTTTTTGGTGTGCAGAGTGTAGCATAATAGGAATGTTGCACCACAACTGCATACACCCATTCAAGGGAATGTGCAGCAGTTTATGCAGCATCAGCCTTCATCAAATGTGCAACAACCTCATGCTGATGGGGTTCACCCAGTGTATCATCAGTTTCCACTGCCAGCATGTCAACAATGGAATGCTGTACCTCAAGCACATAATCCAGTGGCTCCACCTATTGTGAATGTTGGGCAACAACAACCTAGGGGGTGTGGTTGTAATGGATTATGCCATGGTCCTCCTCTATCAAAGATGCCAACTTATTCTGGTAAGCATGACTGGCGACCATTCATGTTACAATTTGAAAGGTGTGCAGAGAGGTATGGCTGGAACCAGATGGAAAGGTCAGAAAGACTGATTGATGGGTTACGCGGTCAGGCTTTGGAATTTTTCCGCAGTTTGGATCATGGTGTGCAGGACACCTACAACAGGCTGACTGTGAAGATGGACCATATATTTGTTAGAAAAGATCCCCCTGCCAGTGTAAGATGTCAGTTTTCCACTCTGAAACAAAATCCAGAAGAGACCTAGGAAGAATTTGCTGAGTGGGCTCAGAAGCTAGCTCTTTCCTGAAAGGGTGTACACATCAGAGGGCAGCCCTGCAGGTCCTAAACAAAAAGCTGAAAGATTTGGAGACAGCATTTTACCAGATGAAAATAAATGAGCAAAATTTTGAAATCATGTTTGGAAAGAAATCTGTCACGAGTGTATCCTTCATCCCAGATGACTTTGAGGATTTTTCCATCAGGGCAACTGCAGTGGATTGTAAGGACAAAAAGCCTCTTGAAGAAAAGTTGGCAACCTAGAGGGAGAGGCCTGTATCCACAGTGGTGAAGTCAAGGATTGAAGAGGGTATGAAGATCCTGGCTGGTTTGTTGAGAACTTTTATTTCTCAGGGTTCACAGTCAAACAGTCCATCAAGTCCCAAGGCAAGCCTATCAAAAACTGGAAAGGCAGAGAAAGCTACAATGCCACCTAGGGAAAGGGGTGCATGTTTCACTTGTATGAGCACTGCTACAGAGTGTCCTAGGAGATCTCCAAGTCCTGTGTGAACTTCCCCAAAATCCACACGGGCTTGAAATGGCGAGTTAAACAACTAAGAGTTTTAGGTTCTAGCCACCAGGCAACCCAAACTGCAGATGACGGCCAGTCTGATTTTCTAAATAGTTCTGATTTTGTAAATAGTACTAATTCTGTAAATAGGTCTGTAGATATTGCTTCACTTAGAGAAGTTGTTTCTAGGAAAACTCAAGGGTACAACATTGTGATACCAGAGGTTATAAATTTTGTGGATACAGAAGCTTTGGTTGATACTGCTGCATAAGTAACAGTCATGAGTGAAGACTTTGCAAAAAAGTCACATCTCACTTCAAGGGTCTGCAAGAAGTTCCACTTACAGGTGCAGGCAAGGGCAGTGATATGACAGCATACCTTGTGAGGGACATGCGTATCACAATCGGGAAGGAAACCTTTCTTAGGGATATTTTTGTGGCACCAATTACAGATTCTGTCATTCTTGGCTTATATTCCATACTTGCCCATGCTTGTGTGGTAAATTTGAATAACAACACTATAATGGTTGGAGATACCATGATACCAGCAGTTCCTTGCCGTTATGGAGTCGCAGCATGTAGTTAGGAAAGTCACACTGGCTTGGAGACTTGTTATTCCACCAAACAGTAGTGTACACAGCACAGTTATCAAAGAGAATGGAAAGGCTGTGGATTATGTAATTACACCCAACTCTGTCAGACCCAACTTAGTCTCTCTGACAATTCTTGTTAAAGGTCAAGGACCGACTCCTGTAGTCTGGGTTAACTTGAGTGACAAATATATCACCCTCAAGCCTGGCAAGTTAATTGGCAGTGCTGTACAGTCTGATAAAATCTTATTGGATGTAAGTCTGGCACAACCTGATCCAGTTAGTGATGTTGTACTTCCCGGAAATCAATGTCCATCTCCCAAGATGGGTATCTGTTCCACCGGGATGGATTCTGAGTTCTGTATTGATTCTTGCACAAAACAGGATATATTACAAAATAACTTCACTCAAACCCAAGTAATCAGTGTCAGTCTAATCTGATTGATATTGGTCCTATGGATTGTCACAGGGTTAAGAGCTTGAGTACTGTTCATAAGATGGATTCTTCAGCTGATTTTGATGGTAAAGCCAGTCATGTTTCCGAACACCTCCAAACTCAAAAAAAGCTGGAGAGAACTTGCCTGGTGGGGAAAATTGAACATTGTAACATGGCTACTCAGTGATTATACAGATATTTTCTCCAAAATGAACTTGGTCTGAACAAGGTGACAGTGAAGGATGCCTACCCCCTACCATTGATAGAGGAACGTTAAGACACGCTAGGGGGTAATGTATTTTACTCTTCCCTTGATATGGCCAGGTCATACTGGCAGATCCCCATAGACCCTCTGATTGCTATAAGACCACATTTATCATAAAGTACATTTTATTTGAACATTGATGTATGGTTTTTGGACTTGTAACACTCTTACTTCTTTCATGTGAGTGATGAACTTTGTATTGTGGGGACTAACTTGGTCTAACGTTTTGGCATTTTTGGATGATGTGCTGATCCTGGGTAAAAACTTCTCTGTCCACCTTTTAAATCTCTGACAGGTGTTCCAGAGGTTCTGCAAAAACAAAATAAAGCTAAAACTTGGAAATGCTCACTGTTCCAGCAACAGGGTAACTTCCTGGCAAAGTTGTGTCTAAGGACGGCATTAGTGTAGACCCTGAGAAAATAATTAAGGCCCTCCACTGTCCAGAATTGGCCAGTACCACAGAGTTCCAAGGAGTATAATCCTTTCGGATTTGTGAATTAACATCTTGAGCACATCTCAGACTGTGTCCAAATTGCTAACTGCCCATCCAAAAAATAAGTTCATTTGCCAGGAAAATCACCATGAAGTTTTTGAAAAGCTGAAGTCTGTTTTAATCTCAGCAACTCTTCTGGGTTTCCCTGAAAAGGAAGGTGGTATATTTCTCCTTGACACTGATGCTTTGGACACCATGGTTGCTGCCGAATTGTCCCAATTTCAGGATGGAAAACTAAGGGCAATCTCATTTGGTGGCTTATCCTTGACACCAGCCCAGCAGAAATAGTGTACTACCAGGAAAAAACTTCTGGCTATTGTAAGGTTCACCTGCCACTACAGGCACTAATTACTTGGTCGGAAGTTTGTGGTTTGTAGCAATCACAATAATCTGGCTTGGTTAATGTGCTTTAAACACACAGAGGGCCAGTTAGCCAGATGGCTTGAAGAATTGAGCCAATATGATATGGACATTATCCACAGAGCAGGTAAGAAACACATAAACTTTGATGCCTTAGGTTGAATCCCCGATGGAGAGACCTTCTGCAATTGTTACCAAGCAGGGCTTTTATTAAATCAACTCTCATGTGGAAGTTGCAGGTACTGCACTCGTGTACATAACCAATGGAGCTGGTGTGAGGAGCAAGTGGATGATGTTATACCCTTATCTGTCAAGATACTCACAGTAGGTCCTTTTAGCCAACCCCAGGTAGGAAATGGTTATGTCTCAGCAGAGTGGTTGGATAAATATTCTTTTCAGGAACCTCAGGATCACCAACTGAAGGATCCAGATGTCATACCCATTCTTTCCTGGATGGAGAACAGTGAAGTTCCTACGTCTTATGTGCTGAATCTTCATGATCTTTCTGTCAAACATCTTTGGCTGTAAAAGTCACAGTTAAGGATAGACAGAGGAGTTTTATATTACACAAGGGAAGATGAAGTGCCCAGGAATTGTTTTGTAGTTCCTAAGTCCCTACAGGGAGAAGTTTTGAAGTATTGTCATGATGTTTGGTTGGTTGGACATCTAGGACAGACCAAAACACTCCAATGGCTATGACATAGTTTCTTTTGGCACTCTATGGGCCTTGATAGTAAAATCTATGCGGAGTCTTGCTTCATCTGTAGTCTGAATAACAAGCCCAAAATACAGCCCAAGGCAGGTTTGGGAAAGTACCATACAGTTGCCCCAACAAAGAGGCTTCATATTGACCTCATGGGGTCCTTTTACTACTAGGTCAAGGAGGAACATGTACATGCTTATGCTCATAGATCAATTTACAAAAAAATGGCTCCAGTGTTACCCACTACCTGACCAAACTCCAGAGACGGTGGTGAAGAAAATAGTGGATGAGCTCATTTTTAGATTTGGCTGTCCTCTCCAAATTCATAATAATCAGGGTAAAAATGTGGATGGAAATTTGATCTATGTCATTTGTGAGCTACTAGAGGTCACTAAAACTAGGACAACCCCCGAGGGCGAATAGACAAGTTGAGAGGTACAACCGTCTTCTACTGTGTGTAAGGTTCCAATAAACACTGGGACAAATACCACCACAATTGGCTATGGCCATATGTGCTTTGCCTAATAGGAATACTGGTTTCTCTGCCAATATCATAATGTTGGGTAGGGAGGTGTTTTTTTTTTAAAGAAACCTGGTATTCAGGTTAGTGGAGGAAAATAAAAACCATGAACCCCCAGTGTATATGAGACAACTTCTATATTCCCTTTCTAAAACTCACAAAAGTGCCCAGCAACACCTTAGGGTAGCACAGAGTGGGCATAATCAGACCTTTGACTTGATGCTGTGTGAGAAGTCTTTTGGGGTGGGGGATCTTGTTTACAAGCTGGAAACCACAGGCAAGCCAGAGTAGTAATGGAAACTTTAAAAAAAAAAGGGGGGGGTATATCTTGTGACAAAAGTCCTATCTGCTGTTCTTAATAAAATCCAGGGATGAAGGAAGGAATATGTGACTCATCAGGACCATCTCAAACTGTGTAAAGACCGTTTTATCTCCATGTGGATGAGACAGAAGAGGCATCATTTGCTCGACGTTTATGTCACCATACCATACTCTGGGGATGAACAGGAAGAGTCCTTATTGGCTGATGTTTTCTGAGAGTTGTTTGCTGAAACAGATCTGGGGTTCATGGCAGCCAATGATGTCTTTGATCATGCTGATGTGATAACGGAAGTGTGTTGATCTGGAATGGTAGCAGTTGATTAGTCACAAGTTCTTGGTGTTGATCCAGCTGATGTAATTATAAGCACACTAATTCCACAGGAACCTGATGTGATACAAGGTTCTACCATTTTTCTCACCCAGAAAGACTAGAAGAGACAGGCATAAATAGGCATTGGGGAGTTTCTAGATGATTATATGCAAGCCTGGGCGTCCCTCATGACAGGTCTTCTTATCATTCTGGCAGAGGCTTTGCGATGCAACAATAACAGAACTGCCGGTCAGGGTACAGGATCAGTTATGTGTGTTGGGGGGGGGGGGTCGTTATCACTGCTATGCAGCTGTTTAAGGGTTATAGTAGGTGAGTCACAAACCTGCACTGTCCCCTTCCTGATGATGTCACAGTAGCTGCCCCTCCCAACTGTTTTCCAGCCTTGTTACACTGGCGAGTTTTGGCATCCATCATAAGCCCCCTACCCTCAGGCAAAGCAGAGTCCATTTGACACCAGCTGCTCATTGTCCACACTATTGGTATGGAGGGGGAGGAATGCCACACAATCATCAGTGTTAACCCAAAATACATTCTTGTTGATGCCCACTGTCATCTGGATGAGTTGATTTATAAGAGGCATTCAGCTAGTCTGGACGAAATTCTCAGCCGTCACAAACTTCCAGAGGACTTTGAACTGGAATATGTAGTTTTGAATCAAGCATTCAAGAACTAATGGAAAACTCCACAGGATATGTAGAGCCTCATCAAGGATGACCCCAGGATCTATCTCTCAGTTGGTTCATTGATCAACAGAGTCAGAGGGACATCATAAAGAAGATTGATAAGCTAGAAGAGTTACTGCAACACCAGAGAGTTGGGTCTAGACCACAACGTGGAGATCATCAAAACAGCAACTGTGACATGACAGCTATGGTAGAGACAGGTCTTTCCCCTTGGGCCTAAGCATAGGATTCCTGTGGTTAAACATTGCAGGGATGACCAGAATGAGGGCAGCCCTCACTCCTGCTTGGAGGTCATGAAGCATACTCTACCATCAAAGCAGCCCGTACATATGCATTGCTTCCATGGTGACTCCACAGATGTTGAAATGTGTCTCCGGGCTTTCCCCAACACAGTCTTTGGGATCACAGTAAAAGCTGCTGAGGAGATGGAAAGAATCATCAGACAGATCCCACTCACCAAAAGTGTTTCGTAGACAGATGCTTCATACAAAGTAGGCATCCCATCATTGTTCACATCTGGCAGATATTCACAGCCCGGCATGATCCTGGAAGTGACAAAGCTGATGGCCAGAGCCAAGAATCTACCTCTGTCAGTCATTTGTGATGTTACCCACACAGCGACCAAGCCCTTCTACAGGTTATAGAATCTTGGCCAAAATGGGGTTGGATTTCTCCCTCCCACTCTATTTTCTATATATTTTGCTGATATTGGAAATTCGAATCAGATATGGTCTAGCCCAGTGTATATTTACTGATGTAGTCAGCTAGACAAAATGTTTAGCAGACAATGTTTTGAGTAATATGAAAATTGTAAGTAGGTTGGATTTGTTCCAGTCTACAAACATATTACACATGCAATTTTCTATGTCAAAGATGTCGAATCTGCTCTGACTGATTGGCCACGTGAATGTGGAGGCAGTTTGTATAAGGAATGTTTGTGAGGGTTGCACATAGGTGCATGGGGGGTGAATGATTCTCTTGTAAATTTACCAAGTGCGCATGTAAGGTGCAGTATGAATGCTACTAATATCATTAACCTCTAACTTAGATGTGATTTTGCAGCACTGAGCAGCGAAGTTGAAAGTCATCTTTTCATAGATGTGTATTCCACAGTAAACTTGTGTATCCTGAACCATGCATATTATATTGAATGGGTTGCTGACCTTTTCATATTTCTCCCTTTTACTCAAGGTGGCACACAGGACTGCTTAAGTAACCTATATTGCACTATTGCACTGTATATCTTCTGGCCTCCAGATTGCCTTTGGACTCAGAAAAGAGGTTTTAACTTTTCGGACCCAAAATTATACCATAATCCAATCAAATAAAATGGGGGAAGATGTATGGACCAGAAATACTGACGCATCCCTGTTCAAGCCACAGGAAGTGACATCATGTCCCAGAAACAAAACTGGTGCCTTTGGGAGGAGTGTGTGCATTCGCCAATATCCTGTGTCTTTGCTACTTGATGTGTTGCCTGTCTCCTGTATTGCCTGTGTGGGGACCTGAGGATTCCAGGTATATACCAGTATATTATGAAGGTTATGTATTCTATGTAATCCGGAGTACTGTCACACCACAGAACTTCACTACTGATGGAAAGACCTCTTGTTGTGCACAATGTACGTCCAACATACATTTCTTTTTAAAAATGGAGCATGTATTTCATTCAAAAGAAGAATTGCCTTATTTTGCATGATTTAAATTTTGGTGTTTGGTTCTGTGTTCTTTTATTTTGGCAGCGTGGAAATAGTAAGCTATTACCACTTGGCATTATGTTGAAAAGTAACATAAAGCATAGTTTGGTCACCTTATCGTCGCTGTAAAAGATAAAAAAAGTAGAGAATGCTGTTTGAACATTCTTTGCTTGGCTGACCTTACCATGTACTCCATCGGGGGGTGGGGGGTGGGGGTAGGTGGCCGCATTCCCATTAGTGATGATGCTGGTATGTGAGGCCCCCTCTTTTCAGCGGGATTTCCCTTACAAAGGTCCAGTATTTTGCCAAAAATTCTCTAAAAAGTTGACATCTTTTTTCTTTTATGGCCCAAAATTTGGTAACATTTCCCTATCTAATGCAAAATTTTCTTCCTGGAGCACATTTCACGCCAATTTGGGACCATTTTTTTATTATTTTGAAAAAAAAAATATTGTATTAAAATGTTTAATTTTTGTGAAAAAGCGTTGTCTTAAAGGGTGGGTTTTTTAAAGATCGAGTCGTACACCCCAACCTTAAATTTGAAGAAGTATCCCCCCCTATACTACCACTCCAAGTTTGATGAGTATTAGCTGACTGTTTTACAAGAAAAAGATGGAAACATTAATTTACACTAGTATCGCTTTACCATTATATAAAATCTTATCTTAATCAACAAGAAGTGGTGTATTATGTGATATGTTCATATGTGCTGGTGGTTTGATCTGTTGGTGAGATATTCTCTTGATGATACTTCAAAATTTCGTTAGAGACAATTATATGAAAGTGACGGTAGTCAGTCAGCAATTTTAGGAGATACCATATTAAAGTGCATTCCCATCAGGTCTTCCAGAACAGAATGCATCCTGTAATTTTGGTAAGCAATGGTGCCAAAAAAACCAGCCAAACAATACACACAAGATCATTAAAAAAAATCACTGCACAATTACACAGCCTTCTATTAAATATGAAAGTCCAGGAAAATTTTGACACAATTTTAAGGTACTAGACCTGCCAACTTTTCAGACGAAGGCATGTTAGATTTGCACCTGGAACCAGTAGAAAATAATACAAATTCATAATTGTATATTGTATAAACAAAGCTTGTAGAAAGGTCCACCTGTGGAGCACCCATGTCAAGTCTGACGAGTATCTGTTCAACACTAATAGACAAAACTGTTTATACATGTGTTTAGCCTCGTATGCCAATGTATGTATTAATCATGCTGACATGTCAATGATTACGTTATCCGGCTCTGCGCTCACTTTCATAGTATGCTTCAACCCATTATTTTGCAACCAAACGTATTCATGATAAATCTACATGTGCAACAGTGCATCAATATTTTACTTTTGTGTTTAGTTGGTTTCAAGTTAATCTACACTTTTGTGTGGTCTTCAAAATGAAATTTGAAAGTATGGTGCATTTCGTCTAACACTACATGGTTGAGAGATTTTCTGCTTTTGCCGACGCTTCTCATACAATGACGCCTGTACAAACGACTTCTATGCAGGCCTATGAGTGTCATGTCGGTATGTACGTAGGTATATATATATATATATATATATATATATATATATATATATATATATATATATATAAAACATAACATGTCATAACTTCCAACGTGTTCTTTGGTTGACTTGTCCTCACTCAAATGTTGTGTCTACGATCTGGTGAACTTTAATTTAAAATTTATGCATGTATTCTCCTATCGGTTATACCTGAATGTGAATGTGTCTTCTAAATGATGTTTACACTGTATGTAATACATGACGGTGTGTTGGATATGCTGTGATACATACTGAGGCACCGGTGTGCTTCGTTATTCGGCTCATACATTGTGTTCTACCAATTGCTGAACTTTGAAAGTGAAGTTTTTACACATGTATGCTCCTACCAGTTATACTTGATTTTGACTGTGTTTTCAAAAAGATGTTTCCACTGTATATGTGATAACACATGACTGTGTTTTCCATACGCTAGGATACACACTGGAGCACCGGCTTGCTTCGTTATTTGATGTCTTTGGTGTATAATTGGACTTATATATCCCTCCTACTAGTTGTCGGCCCCTTTTATTCCCTTAACAATTGCGATGTTTCTAACTGTCATCCCATGGTAAATTTATTTGGTCGTATGTCCAGTCTTGAGTGACGCTGATGCGTCATATGCAGACCTGTATTGATGTGATGCTGATACTGATGTCACATTAACTTGTTCATTCTTGTTTACACTCAACAATCTTGTTAGTTATCTTGGCGCATTTTCTGACAATGTACAGGTGTATATAATATAGCTTTTTTACTTTTAAAGTCTGTATATCGTGTTTTCAGTATTACACTGTTTTTTAATTGGTGGTGCATTCCTGCGTCATCGGGTCATTAGCTTAAATACTCAATGTTTTAAAGCACGTGTCACTACCGAGATATTTCATTAATGACAATAATTCTGGATCTTTGTGACTGTCTCAATTAGATGGTAGCTACTTTATCACTTTTCATATCTAATGTATTCCAGATGTTGTCTGATTTTTTAAACCATGAATGGTTTACTTGCACTTGCATTATTCATAACATGCCTCAATCTATTATTTTTTATTGTTTGTTTCTGTTGTTTTCCAATGGGAGCTGATGCACATGTTTTCATGTTTGTGCCAATCAGTTCATTGTATACCCCGTAAATATTTTTACGCTTTTCTTTTATTATCTAATGTCACTTATGTGTTTTTTTTTCTAATTTGCATCATTCTGTTTGCCAACTTGTATTACGTCACTTACTTTACATCATTTGATGTGTATCTTGTAGGCTTGAATACACTGGACTGTATTTGCTACAACATTTTTGTAATTTTGCTGGTAGAATCATGCACAAAACAGGTTCCAGTAGTTAAAATTAATACTTTTCCGACCTCATACCGACATGGGTTATAGTCTAGAGCAATATAGGGCAGCAGTTGTTTTTTTTTACTTATCCAAACTTCTGCTGAAAGAAAGGTATGCTGCAGACCAAATTGGCGTGACTTTGTCGTTTCTCACTGTATTGTTCCTGCTATTCTCATACAATATTTTCCTCGGTATGCAACATGTCGTCGTAGTGTTATATTACTTCTTTTTATCATCCGTTGATAAACAATTTTATAAAAACCCGCCGGTACTTTTAGACCTGTATCCACTAACGGGGTAACCTTCTCTGCTAAGCTCCATCTTTGACTCAGCCGACCGGGCTCTTGACTGCTGTGCTCAGTGGTGCTACTTAATCTGAGAAATTTTATTGGAACTGACAGAAAAGTCCCAGACCAGAAATATTTTTCAAACGTTTTCTTAAAAAAAATACATAAAGAGCCCACCTGGTAAAGGCCCATGAAAGGTTCACCGCTACAAAGTTCGAAAAAGAAACAACAAAAATAAAGTAACACTAACCATTGACAAACAGACGAGATATAGAGGATAGACAACAGCGGAATATAGACATAAGATGACGTAAGCAGACTGACAAATCCACTAAGCTTATTGGTGCCACAGCTTAATTTACTATCTCTTGCGGGTATTCTTATGGAATGAAAGGTAATGAAATTATATTCCACCAGCTTTCCTGCATCTTTCAAGTCTTTTCCAATTCAGTTCAATTTTCAAAACCACACCTATGCTAATCGCAAGTTACACTTCAGTAACTTATCGTGTCATCATTGTGATTCCACAACACTCTTCGGTGAAAAATAATCTTGAAATATAAATCTACTGCCCACGAACGTCGATGCTATTAGTTGTACATCTATTAGGAATATGCCTATCTTCAGTTACGTTTGATACACTTGATGTTAGATCAATAAGGAGCTAGATACATTTTTAAATTTTTATTATGGAATATGTTCCACAAATATCTCTGGGGATATCTGTTAACTCTTTCTATGCCACATTTTGGACTGACTCATCAGTTTTCCTGGGCACCTTGTGGGCGCATTGCTCCCAAAGCGTCCTGAGGAAAGCTGTTGACATGGCTATTATGTACTGTGTACCTACAGGCATGATGGTACTTCAAACAAAGATCTTTTCACAACAAACATCAATTTAGCACCCTTGTTATAATTCAGGCCAGTTCGTTTCAAGTAATTCGGTTTAAGTGGCAGTTAGCATTGAAAGGGTTAAGAGGGGTCCAGCGAAGTAGAGTTAATTATTCACCGACATTTTTATTGATGCATGCGCTGTGCAAATATTGGGCTGGCTTTTGGATTAAGTGATGGACCGACGGACATAAATGTATGGCAATCATTTGGCCACCTCCTTTACACCCAATTATGTAAAGATTACACACTTATATTAGGATATTGTGATTACATTTTTGAGGCGTCATCTAAGTAAACCATATGCACGGAGATTTTGTACCAAACGGCAATGAACTGTGCTACAAAAAAATAAATAAAAATGAGAAATAGATCTTACATACCATCAACAAATTACAGATATAAGTTAGAAACTCGTACGATTTGATTCCTTCGTTTACGTATGCAACAGGTCCTTTATATACAATAGTCAGTTAAAAATATCCACCCACTATGTGTGTGCTTCTAATCAAAACGTGCACATGGCGCCCACAATCGGTCACTTTACCCAATGAAGGGTACGTACACACCACGTGTTTTTGCTGAAAACGGATAAACACGATATAACCTACCTTTAAGGTGTTTGTCAGACAGTCTCGCTCCTCTTGACTTGAGATGTTTTTCAGATAGTCTCTTACCACTTGCCTGTAAAACAAATAGTAAGTACCGGTAATTTTTTGTTTACACCCTGACGCTATCTTAATACAAATGAAGGCCAAATTTTTCATTTTCATTGAAATAATTTACGTCATAAAAACAGCGCATGCCACTGAATGTTCTCCTGTGCATTGCTTTTTGATTCGTTTTGTACTTGCTTGTCGGTTGGTCGACGATAAATATATTCAGAGAAAAGCACTTAGGTGGACTGAGCCAGTAGCTATTGGTAAAGCAATTTTGTTTACTAATCGCCCGTATTATACTCAATGAAAAAAGGGGGGAAAGGAAAGACGCAGACAACATTTACCACATTGGACCTTTGCTTGTAATTTTGCAAATATTAACGAGAAACATTTACTTTCTAATACACGTGTGTACATCCGCATTAGGTCCTTTTGGTTTAAAAGTATTTTACATAATGAAACAATGCAATGACAAGACATTGACTTACTAGCAGAATTTATGGATAAGTACAATAGTATCAAACACAGAGAGGAAAAGTCTTAATAATTTCATCAATGTTTTACATGTCATATGATAACAGTGTTTTATATAGCATTGTCAATGTCATATGCCCAATGTACAATGATAGCAATAACAATAACAATTATTTCATTTAGAAGAACTATCTCTTAAGAGGGGGACACCAGTGGAACAGATTCCATTCCATGATTTTTTCCAAGCAATGTAAAAATCAAGTCCATGTTACAAAATAACGCTTTTTGTGTACCAAAGTTGACCCTACGTTCAACCCACAGTCAAACGTGAATCAGCAGGAAAACCATTATTTACAGTTAGTTTTGTACAATCATGGAAAGCCATCAGTATCATTAATTCATGTCCCCTGAACCGAAACGAGAGATAAAGCTTGCTCTGGAAATATTCTGGAGAGTGTAAGGACATGTACATTATACATGCTACATAATCAGTGTAGAAATAAGCTTTTACTATCATTGTTATTGCAATATCAATATATCTAAATACATATTAAAAACTTTACACAAAGAGATTTTTGGACAGATTCTAATTATTATATTTACGATACCTTTAATATCACAGATTGCAGGAAGCAGGATCAACTACATTGCAAACTGTTGAGTATTCTTGTTTGGGATAATTATTTGGCCAACGCCAGCAAAATATGTATTACCTTTCTGTCACGCTTCCCTCAATAATTGTTTACGCACGACATCCAATATGTCATCAACGGCCTCACCATAATTCGAGGACGTACCTCCTAAGAAACTGCTTTATTTGGCAAACAGTTAGGATCTTGCAAACATCTCCCACGCATGAGCGTAGCTGAAACTTAGTAATCTTCTTTCTAAGTTTTACTCTAAGATCGTCATAATGTTGACATACGAAAGGGAAATTAAACAAATTTTCTCTACCATCGTTACACACAATTTAGTAGGTTCCATCGAATAAATCCTGACGCTGTAAGGCTTTCTCCACTGCATGTTATTCTGTTCGGGCCGTACATTTCAGCCTTATCACTTTAAAGTCTCTCGTCTGAGAAACGATAACTATCAATTTAGGTTGAAATTTAATTTGTTTGTACTTTAAAAGAGGAGAGTTGTCATAAATTTCATCGAGGAAGTCTAATATACTTTCCATTAACATATTAACGAAACGGATATATCCAGGTGCCTTTTGTTCTTTGATTAATCCCACATCCATTAGAACTTTATTGATTTCTGCCATGTATGTGGCTAACAGCTTTCAGACCTGAATAAAAACTTCCTTCTAACTCTTCGCGGACTTGTATCAACTATTGTATTTCAGATGGTGGACATGAATCGCCTTGTACTTGTGGAGGATGGTGATAAACGGTAACCAGCTTTTTGTCTCTGTGTTGTTTCCATCTTTGCCGAATTGGTTTTGTGTTCTTTTTCATGAAAAATGTATAAACTGGTCTTTTTGCGCTAATTCCATGAAGCCTCGCCATGCCATGGCAAGGGCTGTACCGTCTTACGTTGAACATCATTCTCAACGACAGCTGATTCAAAACTACCCGATCAATCCTCCATCGAAATACTGACTGCTGAAATATTGGCAAATCTGCATAGAACAACTGTGCATTGGTCAACACTTATTTTTTTTTTAAAAAACTAGAACTTGACATTTATATTTCACTTTAATTTTGGATCTAATATGTTCATGATTATGTGATTTCGCTAACATTGTTTGAGCTTTTGGCTAAGAAATAAATACTTTTTAAATTCGTAATGTTTTCTTTTTTAAGGAACTGATTATAATCTAAAATTATAACTTTGAGAAATTTCAATCTCAATACTTCCATTTTTGGAATTAGAGGTAGAGGAATTAATAGAGTCAAAACGAGAATATTTTAAAGCTGTACACAAAAATATTCATGAAATCTGGCTGTTGTAATATATGAATACGGATCAAATTTTTGCTAACGTGGTCTTGCTAAGATAAACCTATATTTAAACTGACACATCTTTTCACCTACCTTCCTTTTTGTTTTCCTTATTTGGTCCTGTGTGTGTTTTTTCTATCTGTGTAACACTGTTCAGAACTTTCAGTATAGTCTTTTTGCATACGTACAAGAGGCCCCGATATACACTGACGAACCTATTGGCTAACGTTTTTTTTTTTTCAGAATAAAATAAGCTTAAACCAGTGATATAATTATATATTTCTGTGTCATTTCTGATGTTTTACGAGCGTCAATACGTCAAGGAAATGTCTAGACCTTCTGTTAGAGCTCATTCTACAATTCTTAAAACATTTACTATTAGTGAAACATTCAGGTGTAAAGGTTGGAGCACACAATATTTGTCAACCTGCCACTTTAACACAATTTGAGCGACAAAAGGGGCCATATTTGGAATACAGGTTGGTAGCATGGGTTGCAAACAATGCTACCATGCATTTATTCCCCAACTTGTTCCTAATGTACGCCAGTGAAAAATGGTGCCATCTCCATTGGTGTGACACGGGCTGCCATAAATGTTCGTTTGAGTAAAAAATATGGGCGTCAGATAAAATGTTATAAACCATTGACAGGATAGCTAGGAGTATGCCTGAGTAGTAACACAAAAGGGATATGCCCTGAGGTGAGATAACAACCCGAAAGGTGAGAAAGTGTGTATGGTATGGGATGCCTATATACTTTACAAGGCCCAACTGGTACAACAAGGATAAATGTGAATCCACAATGCCATGACCTACGGGTCACTCGCAGCTCTCTGATCTGACAGACGCAGAATCATGGGCGTGTCGGAGGCAGGTCTTTCCCAGCCGAAGATTGCCAGCAGACAGGGGTGGCGTCTTTTTAAAGTATATTCACAGAATCTTCTGTGACGCCGGTTAACATGACAGCTACTGATACGATTAGATACAAGTTCTTGGTCTCTTACTAGTCTTAGTAGACGAAGGCGCCACTCTTGTCCCTTTACGAAGCGGATGAAGGTGGGTGGGTGGGGTCCCAGTACGGGTACATATTGTCACTGCAGCAAGTAAAGGGCTTTAGTTTAAATTTTCCAGGAAAATCTTATCAAAATTTTATCTGTCTATAGTCCGTCCCATCCTCAAATACTGTTGTGTCCTTTTTGACAACTACACACAAGAGCTATCTGAGCTGCTAGTAGGATTACAGAATAAAGCTGCTAGAATATGTACTGGTGCTATGAAATTTACGTCACGTGATAGAGTCTGTCCGAAAGTGGCTGGGAACCGCTTCACACCCGCAGACAAGTTTTCAAACTAGTGCTCTTCTACAAAATGTTCAATAAGCTTACCACCTCACCTATATGAACTAATCCCGAATCATGTCTTATCCCATGCTGGGCCGCCTCCTCCGCAGCACCCCCCCCCCTCCCCCAACAAAGACAAATCAAGTGCAGGACTGGCCGTTACTTCAGATCATATCTACTGTCAGCCATTCGTCTTTGAAACGACTTACCTGATAATGTCAAGCTTTCCCAACACTACCTATTTTCAAAGTAAAACTTGCAAAAGTACTGTTCTTTCGCCATGAAATTTCAAATTATTTTGCGTTTGGTGATCGCTTGGCAAATATAATTCACACCCAGCTTCACTTAGGGGGGGGGGGGGGTCCAAACTAAATTCCCATTATATGAAGTCAATATTCTCCCCTTTTCACCTGTCTTGTCCACTTTTTGAGCAACCTAGACTGACACTCCTGAGGTCTGTTGCAAATGTGCTTGCTCCTGCTGTACATCCTAATTTTTTAATAAGTTGTGTCGGTGATAGTCTTCTTGAAATTATGCTGTCTGGTAGAACCAGCCTTTCGGGTGTGTAAAATATTGACATTTTTTCAGATTTTGTTTTGTGTATTTACTAAGACCAGACGTTTTTTCAACTAATAATTGGTGTTTCTTATTACACCTGTTTGGTATTCCAACTTGAAAACTGATTTCTACTGTCCTGTGGGTCCCAGTACGGGTAATCAGCTCATCCTAGTACAATTTTCAAAAAGACTACTACTACTACTACTACTACTACTACTACTACTACTACTACTACTACTACTACTACTACTACTACTACTACTACTACTACTACTACTACTACTACTACTACTACTACTACTACTACTACTACTACTACTACTACTACAACTACTACTACTACTACTACTACTACTGCTAGTAATAAAACGGAGATAATGGTTGGTATGAAGTGTGCAATATAAAGGGGTCTCCGGTGTTCAAGTGAATAAAAATGGCCAGTGTGCCTGTGCGGAAAGTCCATATACCCCCCCCCCCCCTTTTATGTCCAAAAATATTTAAAAAGACTCAAGAAATTTTACTTCAGCTCGGTTCTTAGACTCAAGGCCTTTTCTTTTCATATCTGAAAGCCTGACTACTGATGCAATGGTAGTCTATTAAAACACATGCATTGATTTACCACAGCAGTGCCACAAGCTTACTGCAGTATCTGCCATTGGAAAAGGGCTATTTGAGGACATCCATACAGGAATGATTAAAGAGGGCCCATTCAAGTGTTGACATAAATATGCTAGGACCATCATTAAAGCACTTAACAGCTTATACAGAGCTGGAGTTAAAGTGTAATTTCAGCTGTAACATCACATATATGCCCCATTTACCTTCATCGGTCAATTTGTCCCTGGCATGATGCTAAAAATAACAAGGCCCAAATGCAATGCATTGACATTTTGCAACATTGTCCAACGAGACATAAAGAATTGTAAATAATACCCACGTCTGACAGTTTCCTAATAAGATAATAAATGATTCACATGATGATGTTTGCATTATTGTGTGCGAAGCTTCAATAAATTATTAGCTAACCTTTCATCACCCATTAAAATGTTTGAGGTCAATCCACTGCCATAAAAGGTTATACATCCCATGTCTGAATTATCCAAAAATCTAATTTGTAAGATTAAGGTTTTCTCTATACTTTACACTAAACAATGACTCGAAATTTAGCATTTCAAACCTGTATTTTCCACATTTCTTGCGGAGCATCCCTACAGCCCCATTCTCAATAAAACAAGTCAATATTTTGCCCACTCATGAATGCACCCATAAATCAAATTTCGTCAATTTGAACTTGTAGCCAGACTCTTCTGATAAATGAGCATATCATTCATTTAAAACAAACAGCCTTTAGGAATTGTTAGAATGGAAGGATATGCTGGTATTAACAAAGTTAAATACCGGAAGGATCTCTTCGCAATTTTATTGAATTACCCTAATTTTCCTTTGAAGTGATGACCGCGGAACTTACACAACAGGCCCATGATGAGGATGTGCTCAACTGGCAGGCAGCTGGCAAAGCCACAACTGACTTTGATCACAAGTATAGATCTTATTGCGTTATGTTTATTTGGTTACCAAGGGGTTTCAGCCAAGGTGAGAACAGGGTTGTATATTATTGTGAGATGTCCAGGACCTACAATTTCATCATTTACCCGGTCAAACAATAATGTACCCCTGCCTTTGGCATTCGTAGGTGAGGAAAGCTAGGTACAAAAAGCAAGGACCTTGGATTACCCCTGACCTCAGCAGAATAGTTTCACTCCAGGGCAATTCTCCTTCTGTGGATGCACCTGCAATATTATCAATATTATGACCACTGGATGAGTACTGAGGCCTCAAATAACTTACGAAAATATGATTATTTGTGTAATTGCTCAAAGTACTTACTTAAGAAGGCAATCTCATTTATTTTGTCTTAGTCTTAAATAAAAAACATTGCATGCTATTGTATTTGTATTGTAATATAGTTGTTTGTGTATTTTGTCCTCGTGTTTGTGTATTTGTGTCATTTGCAAAATATCAATGTATGTGTTTGATGAAGCAAATAAAGTTCAAAGAGCGTCATGATTATCATGCTTTTAGCTAGCAAGCAGCTGGGAAACTACAACGCAATATGATCACAAGGAAACACTATTATAACTTATGTAAAGATACTAATTTTTGCGCAATATTTAAATGTATCATCTCATGTCAATTTATTGTGCCTCGACCTTACTGTTTGCCCTTTGTCTGCTTCATCAGGGATCTGGAAAGAGATCCTTGGTCTTAAAAATATGTAAAGTGATAATGTACGGCGATTCGGGACCAAGAAATCAAGTTACCATGATTTGTTTCCATATTATTCCTGAAAATTCTGTATGCAATTTGCGCATCCTTGTAAATATTTTTAATTCATGAGGTATTGTACTGCATCTGTAGAAAAAAATGGCAAAGGAAAATTACTGACCAATACAATGAACTTATATTCTAATTAGTAAATTTCAAAATAAAGCACGCAGAAGAGATGTCAGGCAAAATAAATTATCTCTCCACTGCGTAGTCACAGTATGTCCATTGTTATAGCCCACTTCAAGTTCTTTGACATTGGAAAAAATTTTAAAATGCAATTTATTTTCAAGGGAAAAACTTGATTTAGTTTACATAATTAAGAAAATTAAACCTTAATTTAATTGCAGTGCAGTGCGTGTACTTCAAGTAAATTTTCACTTAACTCTTTCCAAAAGCAAAAGTTGTCAAAAACATGCCATCTGAAACTTATTGGAGAAATATTTTCATTAATTAATTAAAAAGTAAACAAGATAAGGACCCCAAACATTTGGTGTGTATGTTTGTCTAAACTATCAAAGAATTTGCCACGTTTATTTCATTCACCTTGTCAAGTTGATCATCAATAGATTCATTTAAGAATAGAAGATACGCTCTATTAAATTATGTCACGATACCCCTGGCATCTTTCTGCAGCTCCCATGGTGGCTTACTCACATAAATGTACATGATCGTCTCAAGTATACACATAGAAACTTTTACATACCTAATCAGATCTGGGAAGGTCAGTTTATTGATATTTCGCTCAATGACACAGATAAAAAATTTACTCTTTGCAACATATACAGACCCGCAAGAAACCGCAATAATGATATTGACTTATATATAAATGACATGAGCCCAATAATTGAGGTTTTATCACAAGAACGGTCGGAGAAAGTCATAGATTTCAACTTGGACTTACTGAAAACCAATACAAGACATAAGTACATGTATACTGAATATCTAGATGTAATGTTATGTAGCGGTTTCTATCCCAGAATCACATTGCCTACTAAGCTTACTTACAGAAAAGCCACTCCAATAGACCAAATCTTTTGTAAATTTGACAACGCTGACACGGTGTATTCATCTGGTATCATATTGTCCGATATATCTGACCATTTCCCTCTGTTTACATGTGTTAACATACAATCTCTGAAGCAAGACCGCCCAAATACATATAAAAAAACCGGAGAGCAATGATTCTTTCTCTTCACATTGCTTTAATAATGATACAAGTGGCACTGACACTATGGGTAAATTACATACAGATTTACATTGTGACCCAAATAAAACAAAAAAGGAAAATGGAACAAATACTACGTAAAGCCAGAGATAAGCATCTTCCCGCTAAAACTGTCAAATATAATCCCAATACAAGCGCAAAAATTTATCCTGGATTACAAATGGTATTCTCAGATCTTTAAAGTTTCGTGATACTCCTGATAAAAGATTAAAATGTACCCAACTAAATGTTCCACAGTACCATATTCAAACAATTTCAAAAAATATTTCACTTATATTGTACCTACGTTTGGCGCAAAAAATCAAACATAAAGACTATCTTTCACGTCATTGCCCACAACTCCCGAAAATAATACCTTTCACTTTTCACTGGTGACCTCAAATATAATTAAAAAAATTCAATGCAAAATCTTCTATTGGACTCGACGGATTTTCAAGGGAACTGTTAAAAAGTATAATCTCTTCAATCTCGGAACCATAAGCTTTGATAACAAATCAATCCTTGACAACGGGAATTATTCTTCACAGCCTGAAAATCGCGAAAGTTTTGCACACTTTAAACAAGAAAATGATACTTTGATTAAATAGCACTGCCCCATTTCATTACTACCACGTATGTCTAAAATTTTTGGGAAAGTAGTTTTTTTTTCAAAGATGAGTGATTGTTTTATGATAAATTAACTTGGTTTTAAAGGTCAGCATGGATTAAAAAAACACATTCCACTGAAACTTCAGCCTTAGAGTCTATTGATCGTATCATGGATTTTTGGGATATTGGAGAATTACGTTTAGCCATATATTTAGACTTAGCAAAGGCTTCTGGTACCTTACATCAACAAATTCTCCTGTACAAATTCCACTGTTATGGAATTAGAGGCATTGCTTTGAATTGGTTCAAAGATTATCTTGTAAGTAGAAAACAATATGTTTCTTATGATCAAACTTGCTCCAATTTCTACCCTTAACAACCAGGGCCCTCAAGGATCTATCCTGAGGCCTCTGTAGTTTATGATGTATACAAATAATATGCACATAGGCTCATCAAAATTTGAGTTCATTATATATGCCCATGACACGACTTTGATACATTATCTATGTACTTTTGACTCAGTCTCTGATGACTTTTTTGAATTAATGAATATTAAATTAAATAAAATCTCTAGTTGGTTAGCAGCAAATAATCCTTCATTGAATATCATAGCAAAAACTAAATACATGACATTTCATTTCTCACAAAAGAAACTCAGTTTTATACTGGATTTAAAAATGGATGGCACTTCAATTTCATGAATGGAACAATTCCATTTTATTGGTTTGCGTTTACACGAATATTTGAACTTGAATGCCCATTTGCATAAAATAACCTTTCTAAAGTAATTGGGATTTTCCAAAGAATTCGTAAATGTGTTCCAACAAAAAGCCTACTAATTATGTACAATTCTCTGTTCTTGTCCCATTTGAACTTCGGTATCTTGCTTGGATATATTGTCAAAGCCGTATCTTTATATTACAGAAGAAGGCTGTTCTTCTCATGTCTAATGCTTCATATAATGCACATACGGATCCTCTGTTTAACAGCTTGAAGGTATTGAAACTTAATGACATTCTAGGTTGAAAATCATTAAAACATGAAGACAAATATTCTAAAATGAAGTTCCCAGATTTTTCATCCATATGATTGAACCACGTATAGCTACCCATTCTTATTATACCCGGTTAAGTAGAAGGGCAAGAATTCCAATACCACATAAAACAACAGAAAGTAAAACAAAACAAAACAAAACAAAACAAAACAAAACAAAAACAAACAAAAACAAAACAAAACAAAAAACAAAAAACAACAAACAAAAACCAAAAAACAAAACAAAACAAAACAAAACAAAAAAAAAAAAAAAACAAAAAACAAAAAACAAAAAAACAAAAAACAAAACAAAACAAAAAAACCCAACAACCCCCCCCCCCAACAAACAACAAAAAACTACATAAGATATTACAAACCTATTTTACTGCAAAATACCACGCCTTGTATGAAAGACAAAATTCATACACACCTCTATTCTGGTTTTTCAAACTATACAAAGTTGCATTATACATGACTGTATACATAACTACAAGGATGTATGTACCATACCCGATTGTTATATGTGTAACAGCTAAGTGTCTCTATAATGTTGTTACAAACCTAATAATTTTATATTATTTCAGGCAATATGTGTCTCTTGTATGTCGCTTAAGATGTTGCTAATTAGTTATATCAACTTTCCCTGGCTGGCCCGTGAGATAGCCGGTTTTCATATCCTTGGTTTGGGGTCATTCTGACTTAATCTCTGTATATGCCTATATCATTTATTAACCCTTAAAGCGCTGATTTAAGATTGAGTCAACAGCTTTCCTCGGGAAACTTTGCGTTATTGCGCGCAAAGTGTCGCGAGGAAAGCTGTTGACTAAGACTACTGTTTGCTTTAGGCAAGTTTTCTGGGATTGGAATGAAAGGTATCTTCACGAGGATGTTAATCTTTTAACCATTATACATTTTACGGTGGTGAGAAATATGACTATAGCACTCATTAGCATTTTAAGGGTTAATAGTTAACCACACTATTTTACACATGTTGTTTTACACGTATGATCATCATTAACTTTGCTGTTTTTTGTAAGTAAAATAAAGGCCGTTCTCAGTTCTGAGTTTATTGTTTTCATTTTGTGGTCCAGTCCCAGCCAAGACACTCGAACACAGAATAATGCTATAGCAGATAGCAGCCGCATTGATGAAGACCACTGCACCAATACATATGACACATGGATCAATAAAAGTGCTCCCCACTTGGTCATCATGATATCGCTGTCATTAATTGTATTATTTCGTGTCCACAAAAAAGTGCACAATTAGTGAGGTAGCGCAGCGACAGAGTGGGGGAGGGTGTGGCATGCGGAGTTTTACATCCGGCACGCAGGAAAAACATGTCAGCGAAGAAAAAAGTAGTTAAGAAAGAAAACGATGGTTCAAAAGCTAAAACTGAAGAGCTAATTTTTCTTGTGAAATTTCCAGCAATTATCCCTGACCAGTAACTGCACGTTTTTAGTTTTTGTACCGTTGCCAGTAAAATGGGATGGGGAAACAGGCGGCCCTCCTGAATAAAGTGTGCAATGCCTTAGATATTCGTAACCAACTTAGGAATTTGAAGAATCTTATCAGTAATGCCGTTGCCTAAGCCATGCGTCAACAACTTCTGAAACTAGTACTCAGTGCAACGCTGTACATACTTAGCTATGCAGCACTGGAATCTTGTTTTTGTGCTATCGAAAAGCAGGTTGTGGCGAGGTCTACGATAATTCTGAGATAAGTGAATGGCACGGTAACTTATCCTCAAAGGACGTACCGTTAAATCAGGTTACTCATTCGCATCATAAAGATACCACGTGAATATTGCGATCGTCATGCGAAGTTGACATGCACTCTTAAAATGACATTTTAGTCCATTGTCCTCATTTATAGATAATTCCGCTGTGTACAATTTTACGTGTATTTTATCATTTTTTTAAATCTTGAACATGCCATTAAGTCTTTTAGTGCCGAGTTTCGACTGAGTCGATGTGTTTTGGCCGCAAAAAGCCTGCCGAGGAAGACGATTGACCTGGGCCATTAATAGCAGTATTTTTTGCCGCCACTCTATAGATATAATAATTCTTGAGCGGAAGGTGACTTCACAAGGAATGTGAATCTGCTGTCCTTATGTTAATTCAAAGTACATTGATCTTTGTCGAAATTGGCAACGGATTTTTATTCAGCTTCAGGAGAACCAACTCACTTTGGCTCCTTTAGGTTCGTATATCTTCCTGGCCCATTTGAACTTTAGTTTTGCATATCATCTTGGCAATTTTGAACCGAATCCAGCAGTAGCACACCTACAGCAACATGGAAATTCTTCTGACCTTTCATAAAAAGGGTCTTAAGCAAATGATTGTTCTGCTGCCAGCAGTTCCAGGCAACGCCAGCGCTATCGTCAGTGCATCTGCCATCAAGAAAGCGATGATTGGCCTTGAAGTTGTGAACATGTTGCCAGCACTGCTCCGCAGAAATACTACTTCCCCCGCGCGTCACCTAGCGACGGGTGCTTACACGCCATGTGACGATTAAAGAACGTTTGTCGGCGAACCGATATAACAGGGGTGTTTATGCCATGGAGACATGTCGTGCAAGGGCAACGCCTGACAGTGATATTAGAATATGACAATTAGTCTCCAAAAAGAGGTGATGTCGCAATCAGAGGTCTGTTGTTCTGTTGGGTGCCCAGGTACCCGGGTACCCCTCGGTAAATGCTGCTTATTTATCTTGGCCAAATGTCGTGTAACACCAATCACATCAATTGGAAAAAACCCAAACAAACAAACAAACAAACAAACAAACAAACAAACAAACAAACAAACAAACAAACAAACAAACAAACAAAAAATGCTATTATCCGTTATTGAACTCCATGCGCTCTTTGTCCGTCCTGTCTTTCTTAAGTTTAATGATATAGTTCACTTGATGTAATGTGCATGGATTGCGGCTTTTATTCGTCGTCTGCTGTCCTAATCTACACATACAATATATAGTTTTGAGTTATTAAAACTTCATGGGACTTTGACTTTTTAACAAAACCTCTACTGTTAGTGTGAAGAAGTTAAAATTTTGTGCATTATTAGTATAAATACAAACATAAATATTTTGAAACATGGTGACATTTCCAAAAACAGTTGTGGTTATGCCATTGTGCAATTATCAAAGGCAGGAGATTCTCGTGATATTTTTGCAGGTACTTTTTGTTTATATAAAAAAAACTTCATTACAGTGATAAGAACGGTGAGACTTGGGCGTGCAATGATTACAGAGATAGTTGTTACTGCTGAATCCATGCACAGCCATCTTTTTATGATATAGACAAGCAGGTTGAAAATAAGACGCACAGGAACCTAGAAAACTTGAAAGGGTAGACTGCGCCAGGCGACTAGCCGATGTATTCTTAATATAAATAATGGTAGAAATGAAAGTGTGCTACATAGTTCAAAATTTTCACACTTTTTATTTATATTTAAGTCAATGCATCGTCCGCCTGACATGCAACCAACAGCGAATGTCTCTTTCTGACGTGATATCAGTGTTGATTTTTGCCATTGGATCAACATTACTTTTCAGGTGTTGGATATACCTTGTCTGTTTGATCTCGCACCTGTTTGCAATTCCAACATTCATAGATACAGGCAATACCTTACTTCAGGTTCTGGCGTTATTGCAACATTAATTCGACCATTTCCTCTCAACTGGTTTGTATGTTGCATCAGCACGCAACTTCAATAGCAGGGGCCCACGTGAAATTAGCTTTAGTTATATGTATAAATCTTTTGACACGATGGCGGGAAATGGAGCACTGCTGATCCTGTTTATACAATAAACAAGAAAGGGTCATGTAAAAATAGACTGTTTACGAGTAGCCGGATATTCGATGGGTAATTGGGTCATTCAGCTCTGTGGAATATTCACTTCATAATTCTCACACTCGAATGCCCGAGTAAAATTAGAGAATTATAAAAATTTTGCAAACAGTCGAATTACAAGAATTAGGATAACCTATGCAAACATTTTGCACAGCATGGACTGTGCCCCGATTTCCAAAAAGAGCGCACACAATTTTTGACCATATTAGGACCATGAACATTCAATTTGTAGCCATATATTAGTATGAACCTTTTACATGTAAGCATACATTTCTCTTCAAATATTCAAATCTAAACTGAAAGCAATCCTCATAGCAGTAGATAATTTCCTTTCTTACTATACCCACGGACACAGATTTGCCAACATTTGTCACACCCAGTTACGTCTCACTTTGGGATACCTGCGGCTTACCTTTGATCTCTTCAATGTCCACACTATCCCACAACCTACGTGCTCTTGTACTAGCTACTGAAGATCTCCAACATTTCATGGTCGTCTGTCCAAAGTATTCAATTTTCAGAGTACAACTTATTAACCCTGTCATCCAAATTATAGCCCCTGGTGTCCATCCAAACTTGATTTTTCATGTAGTAAGTAACAAGTAACAGACTATCTAATATTCTTCTCTTCGGTAACGATGAATTGTCAATTCCACTCAACATACGGATTTGTGATGCTTTCCATAGATACATTGTAGACACAAGACGCTTCATATTTTAGATCTGATGCGTATTAACAGTCAGTTGAAATTAGTCATATGTTGACTGACATAAGATTATTCTCAAGGTTCATTTCACATCTCTCCTGTCTGTTAGTATTATTGTGAACCATTTTGCCTTGTCTTGTAATATTCTGTCTTGTAATAATAGTATATATAACTTCATTGATTATTGCTTTATGGGTATATATCAGATCTATATGTGTACATTGGTAACTTTAGATTCTCCTGTGTGTTTTCCACATATATATGCCACGTAATGATTCGAAGTACTCCACTTTTGGCCTAGGCAGGTCTCCCGATGACGATAAATATGGATTAAAGTAAACATAAGAAAATTTAAAGGACAATGCTTATGTCGAATGCCCCTCAGACACTGGGAAATGATCAACGTGTCAAAGTTGCGTCGTAAAAAGTTGCCGGCAGACAGGGTGTGTCTTACTGACACATCGTAACTTTTGAGATCTTTTGATAAAGGTACATGGGGAACGGAGAGATGAAAGATAGACATAAATCTACCCTCTCTATCCAATTCAAGTTTTTATGTCATAGAATCATTTGCCTCCAAAGCATCCCCCCTGACTCGCTATTGCGTTCATTGATGTGGGCGCTCGCCGAGAGCACGTCAAAAACATATAGCGATCTGGGGGGATCCTGTGGAGGCAATAGAATCATGTGTTTCATACAACCGCCCCAGAAAGGAGTCGACAGGCAAATTTATACAGGTCAGATCCGAACGTAGCGGGGCACTTGATTCGCGATTCGATTCAATTCATCCACAAGAAAAACATTTTTCACCGAGTCTCGTCTGGTATCGGGGTGGGGGTATAAGACCACGGAGCAAATTGCTATTGTATCGATCAATTTAAATTACGATAATGACATCGGCGTGAATACCCATTATATATTAAAATGGAGGTGACACTCCACACTGCAATATAGATGAGCACACCGACGCTAAGTACACGAGATGACAAAAGTAAAAATAACCAGATGTGTCAAGCGTGAAATATCAATAATCACTACCATGAGAAATATCACCAACGATTGCCAATACGGCTGCACACTTTATTGATACCAACTTATACAGTTGACTTATCTATGATGGAAACCAAGTGGTCAAAATTAGTATCATTTTAGATAGTATTTAATATGCGTTTAGGCACAGACAGAAATTATTGTATATGCATAGAAATGCACAATAATTTGTGATTAGACAACATTGCATTTTTGACAACTGAAATTATTGAAAATTTCAAGAAAATACAATGAAAAATCTCCAGTTTAGGAGAAAATAAATTTGCATTGCTACTATGGAAACCAAATGCTGTGTGGTCATTATGACCTTATGGCCTGATGTAGGTATACTTATCGTTCTTTAAATTGATGATAATAGTAATACCGCGGATTGCTGAAGATTACCTGGCAAGATGGCAAGTCTAAAGCTGATAATCGCTGTGCCCTTTTTATGCATTATAGTTGCATGAGGCAAAAACAAACTTATCACTGGACCTTGAATTCTAACTTCTTTGAAATCACAACACGTTAGGGCCTAAAATGAGTTTAAGTTTTTTCATAAGAAGGCTTGTAGTAAAGTTTAGGAGAAGAATCGTGCTGTGCGACGATTCCTACACTTTTTATTTTGGAAAATAACGCATAATGGAACATGCAGCGATACTTTTTTGTGGAGTTGCAAGCAAACTAGTAGCAACAAGATCTGTTATTTGGTGA
>OZ026623.1:50107559-50129300 GCA_964020975.1 Hermodice carunculata | reverse complement strand
CATATTTCAGCAATAATCAGAATATTACTTTCCGTGAATTATTGTGCATTTCTATGCGTTACAACCATTTTCGTCTTTGCCTAAATGCATATGAAATACAGAATATCTATCAAAAATGATACTAATTTTGACAACTTGGTTTCCATCATGGATTAGTCGACCGTAGAAGTTAGTAGCAATACAGTGTACAGCCGTATAGGCTTTCTATGGTAATATTTCTTATGGTAGGGATAATTGATATTTCATGTATGACAAATCTGGTTATTTTCATTTTTGCCATTTCATTTATTTGTGTTGTCGTGCTCATCTGTTTTATAGTGTGGCGTATCACTTCTTTTTTTCACATAATGGGTATTCACGCGGATGTCACTGTCATAGTTAAAATTGATCAGTACAATAACTATTTGCTCAGTGGTCTTATATCTCCATTCCGGCACCAGACAGACTCTCGGTGATAAAATGTTTTTCCCGTTCACACCGTGTCAACGTCGTTTGAAATAGTCACGAAATTCAGTGGAATCGTGAATCAGATCCCCAGCTTCGTGCAGATCTGACCCGCATAAATCAGTCAGTTGACGCCTTCCAAAGGCGATTACACGAAACATATTCGGGAACATCTTGGCTGCATAAATGAATGGCAAATCTACTAAGTATCACCAGGGAGATGGATTGAGATTTACTGGCAGTTATCATTGCTCTGACATTATTTTATTAGTGAATATGGCAGTCCACTACAGGTAGAGAAATGAAATGATGTACCGCCCAGTTTAGCTTTACACAGTTCACATTTCTTCCATTACCACATAATGTTTAGTGGTTGTGGTTATTTTCAGGCGTAAATACAAACAATCTGGCAGCAGTACATTTTCCTTGTGCACAAAGTTCAAGCTGTCAACCAACTTATAATAGGATAAGCGTGATATAATTTGCGGTGTATTGGCATGCAGTTTATATTTCCTGAAACCTAATAGACTGCGACCCAGAACAAGTTTTATTTGACAATATAACACAGTAGATTGAATATGTAACATAACAAATTGCTTTTATATATATATATATATATATATATATATATATATATATATATATATATATATATATTACAAACTAAGGCAACTACTCAAGTGTTAGGATGACTTCGGTTAAAGAATCATATCTGCAATCACGGGGCCTCCTTAGAGGGATGTATTAACTCTTTAGCAACATATACTGGAAAAGAGAGATTGACTATTTAATGAATAGGGCTGTATATATATATATATATATATATATATATATATATATATATATATATATATATATATATATATATATAACAGGAAAGACTTTTCAGTTGCCATATACTTAGCAATTTGGTACATTACATACATCTTGAAATTCGTTGATTAAAATGACTGTGCGTAATTGGAAAAATGTAGAAGGGAGTGTATGTATATTTTACCTTTTTAAAGGCTTTTCGTTAGCGGCTGACGTCATCAAGTGATACAATGCGGGGCATAAATATTAGACAAGCCGCAGCTTTAGCCCGTATCTTTGACCAAAGAGGTTCTTGTCTGTATGGGTATATTCCTGCATCACACATGGCGAAGGGAGCCATCATTATGTTTGCAATAAATTTAAGTGGCTTGGCTAATTACAATTGTAGCCCAGGGTTAGAATAAGAAATTTATGCGGAAATTAGTACGTATGGTTCATATTCTAATTATGGGAAGGCCGTCTTATCACGGACAATGCAATTGTAGATATGGTGACCAGTTCTCCGTAGATTGCCTGTCGTAAAAAAAAAAGACATATCTGTCTGGTCAAGAGAATAACGTTACAGAGATAATCGGATGCAAACTTAAATGCCACCGCTTTATTTTACACGCATCTGTCACGCTACAATAAATGTAGGAACAGAGTGGTTCTCAAATTAGTGTTGTCATTATACAAAATTCTTTTGTTTTCTTGATTAGTAAACGATCACCATCCGTCCGAGAACACCCCCAACTAACAATGCGGTAACACACTGGCTGAAAACTTAACCTTTTTTTTGCTCAAGAAGATGATGGCAGTGGTAAAGTGTCTGTAAAAGTCGCCCTGTAATCATCGTTTGGAGCGCATTGCAGAGTTGGCGCACCTGTATTTAGCGGCATTCGTAATAATTAGTGTGCAGAGCACCATTGATATGTACCTGGATCTTCAACATGTGAACCCCTCTGGTGACAGTTTCACTTTGCCGTTAGGATACAGACTAACTAAATTCATTGATAAGCTTAATTTCTTCAAAATATTTTTCTTTTAATATCTCGCTTGGTACTTCCTGCTTCCCTGATGCTTGGAAAAGGTCCAAAGCTTGTCCGGTGTTTTAAAAAGCTGGCAGACAAAATGAGGATAATTATCGTGGAATATCATTTTTATGCAATGTTAAGTTCTTGAAAGATTAGTCTTCAATGCCCTGTATGGGCATTTAACACGAAACAATCTATTAACTAGTAACAATTCAGGTTTCAAAAACAACGACTCCGCCGTTTGCCAACTGGCTCGCATTGTTCATGATACTTAAAACGGTCTCGAGCTAAATAAAAAGGACGCTAGAATGATCTTTTCGGACATATCCAAAGATTTTGATCGTGTTTGGCATGAGGGCCTCATACATAAAATTCGCCAACTAGGGATCTCAGGTTCCCTTGTAAGACGGATAAATAGTAATCTCTCCATTCGCTACCAACGGTTCACACTGTGGGACCAAACATCTTCCTGGTCACCGGGAGAAGCTGGAGTCCCTTCAGGCTCGTCCTGTGCCCACCTTTATTTCTCGTCTGCATTAATGACATCGTTGATGACATAACCTGTGATATCAAACAATTAATCGATGACACTAGCTTCCTTAAGATTGTACCCCCCCCCCCCCGATTCAGCCAGAAGAATTAATCAACACTCAGGGAAAATGCGTGTTTGGGGAGATCTTTGCAAGTTTATTTAACGCAGCCAAGTCAATCGGTCTCATAATTTCTAGCAAGCGTCACTAAGCTACCCATCCACCTGCACTTTTAAATAATACCCCAATTCCAGAAGTCAATAGTCAAACGCATCTAGGCATAACTCTTTCCTTTAGCCTCTCATGGCAGGCTCACGTCACCAGAATCGTTCACAAAGCAAGCAAGCAAGCAAGCAAGCGAATTGCTCTGCAAGATACTCAAACTCAAACTGTTTCGCACAGCTGTAATACGCCGTATGAATATTAATTTCCCGCCACAGAGCATGGGTTTGACGCCAGGCGATCACGGGGGACATGCGGGTCACATCACTGTAACAGACAGGGCCATATGCTGAGTTTTTCACAAAATTAGCGTTTTTTTTTCAGAAATTTAGTTTCAAAGATGCCAAACTGGTATTCATGTAGTACTTCCCGAGCCATATATATGAAAAATTTCCATCTGCCTTCAATAAGTATTCTTTATTTCAAAACAGGACTGAGCACGTGTCAGAATGCTTGTAGCATCAAACTTTCCTCCTGTAGCACAGTCAGTCAAAATTTCCTATCTTCATAATGGTACAACATGTTTCCCTGTAGCACTTTTCTGCATTCTTGTAGCACTTTGGTGCTACAGTGCTACAGGATGCCCAGCCATGCAAAAATATTAGTAATATCCCGCTTGTTCAGATACGTACTGACCCGCATCTCACCATATCTCGCCGAGCGAGACTAGTCAATCAGGTATGCATTTGTGGCGGGAAATTAATATGCATATCTCGCATTAAAATATACATTACCATGCTAAGGCCCTACTTCAGTATGGGTGTGTTCTGTTTGACAACTGTACTATACAAATGTGCGATTCCCTTGAGGGAGTATTTACCGGAGCACTTCGTCGCTCGCCAACCCCCCCCCCCCCCCCGCCACCTTCTAAAAGATTTGGGCTGGCAACCCCTAGCCACCAGGCGTAAATTTATCAAACTTATCTTACTCTACAAAATGATTCACAATCTTATCCCTGCTTACCTCAGCAGCCTTGTACCACGTGATATTGCAGCAACTACCACACGCATGTTAAGAAATCGTTTCAACTTACGTCAACTTAAATTTTCAAGTGAACGGTTTGGTGATTCTTTTCTCCCGTTAATATACGCCTATGGAATAATTTACCTCTTGATATTCGAAACTCAAATTAATCACAAGAATTTAAATCTACACTATGTATCCTACTCTTATTACCGGACAAAAAACTTGGATATGATGCGCATGGTAGTTCCTTCCTAACTTTTGTCAAACGCAGTTGCGCTTGGGTCACTCCCAGCTCAACTACCATCTACACAAAATAAACGCCGTGCGTTCACACGCCTGTATATGTGGTAACCTCCGTGAAGACTACCAACATTTCTTCCTGTTTTGTCTCCGACACGCCGCTCCCAGAAAAATCTTCTCCACACCGTGGTTTGTACATTAGCACCGCGTGTTAACCTTTCATACTTGGCTATTAAATGATTTGTTGATCGAGTACTTTACAAAAGGAAACACAAGTTTAGCTGACAATGAAAACACGATAATTTTTGATGCCGTGCAACTTTTCATTAAGGAATCCAGACGTTTTGTTTTCTAAATCATTGGGTGTTACTTCCGGTGCTGGAGATACATATTTTTGACGCGATTTTGAGAGTTATGTATACGCTTGTTCTCTTAAAATCCTGTCTGATGCCTTCTCCTGTACTGTCCTGCGTACATAATTCTCGTGTCTCTTTATGTAGTCGGGAACCTCCACATTTGTGCCCCAATGTATAATTAGGCAATCCAGCAAAAATATATACGTTTACAAGCAAACAAATGACTCGCCGTCAGCAACTGTCCTCGGCACACTTCGGGCACACATTGTTACAGGAGTGTGCCGAAAAAGGCTGCTGAAATGATGCCTTGACTTGACCTTTGACACAAGGTGGTGTGTGTCAGGAAAATCAAACGATATTTTACATCTTTAACTGGAAGAAAGTTGATCGGGTTTTGCTGCAAGTTACCGATTTACAGCAAAATTCTTGTATCTATATTCAGTTGACATTTTCTCGCAGGCAAACGATAGCAATTTTGAAAAAAAAAAAATACAGCGGACGAAGTTCCATGTATTTTTTACGGTACACCACAGACAAATGTCCATTTGTTCTGCACGGTACACCGCCGTTTGGTCTTTTGGGAGCCAATCTTTGCAACAGATTACGCCCAATTCTGCAAACGGTGATTTAAAACTCTTTTATTGTAAGACTGATACTTGCTATCGGTTAATAAATTAATTAACAGAAGGGCCGGCAATAACGCACGATTCTGTTCTAAATTTTGCCAACAGGGTCCACGTCAGCAAATTTTTTTCTGAATCGTTACTTCAGATTTACCTCGTGAAAACTTTGATCGTGCTCATATGAAACTTTCACCTGGTTATTCACGTTGCACCGCACACAATTTTGTAACAGAATTCCAATTTGTTACTTCATCCCAACACCTCTCACACAAAAGTACCTTCACTAAATCGGTCCAAATTTGCCTTCTCCTTTCTCGAAGTCTTGTCAGCTGATTCAGAAATATTAAAGAAGTGATGCATTCTGTAATCAATTCACGAACATAAACAAGAGCGATATATCATTACAGAGAATTCAAAATAAGTCGCACAAAATTGTTTAAATCCTACCAGTACCAGACAATACAGAGTTACATCTTTTATTTAAAAACTTAAGATAATCGCTATAGGCAGGATCCTAGTTTGATGTTGGAAGCACTTCAGGCTTTAATATAGTTGCGCCTTTTTTGGCATTGTAAGAATAGGAAAAAATTACGTTCAATTCGAGACATGCATATCACTTTCCCGCTGCAAATCACGGTCTTCACACCTGTCAATCATGGCGGGCACACAGGCATATCGCTACCACAGACAGGGCTAGATACCCCTTTCTCACAAAATTAGTGTCCTTTAGAGAAATTTGAGTGTACAAATGCTTAAATCATATTCATTAAGTGCTTCCTAAATTGGGTATAAAAATAAATTTCCATCTGTTTCTACTAAGTATTCTTTATTCCAAAATACTAGTGATACCCCGCTTGTGTACACAGGCAGCTGCCCATATCTCGACAGGCGAGACTATGGTTACTAAGGCAACCAAGTGTGCAGTTGTGGCGGGTAATTAATATGCATGCCTCGCATTAGAGAATTAAACGTTGTTCCACTTAACGTCGTTGTTACCACTTATATAAAAACTCGCAAGTACTTTTGGACCTGTATCCACTATCGGGGCAACCTTCTCCACTGAGCTTTGTCTTTGACGCAGTGGGGCGCCTGGCACTCAACCAATTGCTTACCCCTATTTTATTGTCTCAGGGCGACTTCTACGTCTGATACAAGATACTATTTCTCGGGCCTACAACTGGTCATATGTTTGTCGTTTTATTTACATTTTCAGGTAATGCTCACACTGGAAAAGTCCCACTATATATTGTACATTACATTCATTCGACAAATAAACCTTCCCTTTACACTAATCACGCATATATTCTGGACGCTACCTCTTCAATATAAATCCAATCGACACGGCTGCCATTGTGAAAATAATGAGTTCCGCACCCGATGCCAATGGTTTGTGAGTGAGTATTGGAACGATCTTGCCGAGTGGGGGTGGGAAGAGCGTTAAAATATATGAAACCAAAAATATATATTTTGCTTTTATTTCAGAGCATGGATAATGACATATATGCTGTGGCGATTCACTTTGGTATCCAAATCAAGTGTATTTTTGTAAAACTGTCCCGCAATCAATGCATTAATTGCGCAATGTTCAAAATGGCGCTCGAGCGTGCCGTGTCGTATTTGGATTTGTAACTAACGATGATAACTGCTTCAGACACAACCGAGTTAGCAGATTAAAGTTAAGATAGTAAGCCATGTTTTAAAAGTACTTTAAAGACCGTTTGCCCTGGTAACTCGGAGAATGCACACCTGGAACCGTGCTAAAAACATGTGGCCACGATTCGCTGTGATTTTCCTTTCCCACAATGCATTGAGCCATGTTTAAATGGGCGCTCAATGTGCGTGCATTGTGCATATGCCTTCGTGTTGCATTTGGATTTATAACTAACGATGATAACTGCATCAGCTTAACCGAGCGGGCAGGTTAAAGTTAAGATTGTAAGTCATCTTTTAAAATTACGCGACTGTTTGCTCTGGTAACTCGGATCACG
The DNA here is from genome assembly GCA_964020975.1 of Hermodice carunculata. Lineage (NCBI taxonomy): Eukaryota > Metazoa > Annelida > Polychaeta > Eunicida > Amphinomidae > Hermodice > Hermodice carunculata. The sequence continues at coordinate 50,122,105 of OZ026623.1, read as the reverse complement.
GACACCTGAAACCTAGCGATGCTAGATACCGATACCGCACCCATCGTGGCGCTATGCTTTTTCCCCGGCCCAAGTTGACCGTCCAGACAAGTTGAAATAAAATGCTGTGTTTGAGTTGACTTTACTGCAAAATAACGGCACACGTTTGCCAGCTTTTCTGTTAGCTTTGTCTGACAACTTGGTAACGGTTGATTTGAACGACTGTTTTGTTAACGGGTGGTTATTTGTGGGCTGATTTTGCTGATCGGTCGCGTGTTGCAGCTCGTCCAGACCAAGGTTGTCCAACTGGAGCATTGTAGCAAAATTTTGCATCACAGTTCTTAAAGTATGCTACAGAATTTAGCCAGATCACTAATTGCAGGTACTACTGTACCATGATTATACCTATTCCCATGCAGAACTAGCCAGAGTATATCAAATAAATGTAAGAACATTTCCAAAAATAAGGTGAAATCATTCTTGATGCATGAGATGGGAGTACCGGAGAGGGACCGCTTTATATATCTATAGTTCAAGTATCTTAGTGTTATCAGGCACCTGCAAATTATAGATAGCAGGTCCCTTCGGTGCTTATATTTATTTATATATTTATTTATTGAAAATTTAGATCAATCTTAATTCATAAATAATAAAAGAGTTTCAGCAACAAACCTGTGCAAACAACTTAATATTTTTTCCGATTTCATACTTGCATTTATGCTATTTTCATATTGTGGTCCACCATGGAAAGTAGATAACATGGCGATTTTTTTAAAAGTCATTTTTGACTAATTTCCTGCTAATTTTCATCAGATTTTTGTACAATTTGAGGGAAAATAGCCACTTCAGTGCAATAATGACTAAAATGTTGTGATTTCGTCAACCATATGTAGGCAAGATAGTCAAAACGTCCCAGACAAACAATTTTGCATGCTCAAAATCAAATTTTTTTTCAGGGGCGTGGGCGGTAATGCCCCCAGCCCCCCCCCCCCCAGCATGCCTTCGTGTAGGTCACATTTGGGCCACTGAAAAAATTTACGGGCATTATTGGGCCACTTGGGTTTCTGACTGAGTTTGTAGCACTGGCCTGGGTCGACCAGTATTTATTAGGGAAGGGCAGCTTAAAGGTACTTTTTTTTGTTGTTGTTCCACTAATTGAGGGTTGGTTCTTTTTAGTAGGGTCTGTCATGTTACCGGAACCACACATTTATTTTGATTAGGCCTTGGGTAACTTGGACATTTGTTGAAACATGTTGAAAATGCATGTTCTTTTCCCTTTTACACATTACCTCTTTTGACGTCAGTTTAATTTGTTACCTGGGCACAGCCGGAGGCACTTGTTTTAATATTTAAGTATGAATTGAAGGTCGTCCTCTCAAGTGTCACATGCTGCATGAACACTCTGAGTTCACTCGCATATTTTTACGTGATTAAATTGTTGTGCAGCGCAAACAGTTTATATTCAAATTCATTTTTATGCTAACTGCAATAGAGAAAATGGTTGTTTTTGGATGGTAGAAACACTGCCGTCTCTGTAAGTTGCAGTTGCCAAGCAACAGTAGGGGGCTGTCACGCTCATTTCACATACTCCTGCCAATAACATAGCCTACAACCAGCAAAAATGGAGGGAGTGAACATCTTGTATTTAAATTTCACATTTTTTGAGACAAGAAAAAAAATTATTCAATATAAGTTAAAGAATTGAACTTTCTTTGATTGTGATCAACAAAAATGAATGCGTTATTTTATTGAGTTTGTTGACAGATATATATATTGCATGAAAGAAAACGTTCAATTCGTATTTAATTGTGAGTGCTGTGTCCCCATGTGGAACTCAGCTGCACGAAGCGTGGTTTGCATATCACGATTGTTTCAACAGGTTCACATTCATATTCTGTTATGACATCTTAGAGAATTTAGAAATATGCAAATAACCCACCCTACATGTTAAAACCTGTTTTAAGACTATGGATGTGACTTAGGATAAAAACCAAAATAACATTTAAAAAAAACATGAAAAAACTAAAGAATACCAAAAACAAAACACCCCCCCCAAAAAAAACAACCCAAAACCAAAAAAAAAAAAAAAAAAAAACGCCAAAAAAAAAAAAAACAAAAAAAAAAAACAAACAAAAAAAAACCAACAAAAAACAAAGAACCCAAAACAAATAGCACCGCACCCCCCCCCCAAAAAAAAACAAACAAAAAAGCCCCTAAACAAATACAAGCCTCCGCCCCACCCCCAAGATATAAGCGTTTTTAATATTATTTGCATGCAAGACAAGACCAAACGTTAATGTGGAACAAAGGACCATCTGCCCGTGGGGCCAGGAACCGACCTCAGATGGTTGCTCTATTTTTTCTATTTCATTGCAGTGGTCGGCCTTCTACATCAGATGGGAGGAAGAAAGGCGTGCTTTTCTTTTTCTAATTGCCAGCCTTGAGTTCCCCACCTACGTAATGAAACAAGTTGGATTCCGTCCAAAATATTGATGCATGTCATCATTTGTGTTACAAGGAAAGACCATCAGTTACTAAAGAGAAAGAAATGCACCTGAAACATTTCTCTCTGAAATCCCCAGGATTTCATTCCATGACATTATAAAGAGCAAACAGATCGAGCAAAGCATACGTGTCAAAAGCTTAATAGGGCTGCTATGAAGCTTAAATAGCAAAACAAAAAAAGGAAAATTTTGACCCTGACAAGCTTAATCAACGATAGGATTATATTTGTTGTCGAATGAATAATTTCAAACTTTGGTGTTCTACATGTCCGGCGGCTGTGGAGATGCGCCAATACCAGCCTTCGAAGAATAACCAACGCCTCTTTCACTTTCACTTTACGTGCAGTTTCCGAGCGCAGCGGTTTGCAATAGTTTCAGTCAATGAGATGGCATCGGTTTCACTTATATTGATCAGATTAACGCACTCCAAGCTGGGATGTAGTATTCCTGTTATGACAGACACGTGTGTGTTTTGTATATCCATTGTGTCCACGCAATATCATACTTTATCCAGGAAAGACATGACCGGGCGAAACTTATTTGATACGGCACTTTCGGAACTTCTATTGTGTAAAGAACCAGCTGTCATACCGTAAATATATTTTACATGCTATGGATTGTGAGAATAATCTGCAATCTTGCAAGAGAATTGCAAAAACATTTTTGATGCTTTTGCAGGGAAATCGTTGATTTAACTTTAGACAAATTTTCTTTTTCCTTGAATGTAGCAATAAGTAAAGCGTTATTACAACATGAATGAGAGAAAGTCTACTTGGTTAATATGCGCCGAGTCAATAGCTTTTCCCAAAGCACCAGAACGCCTGATATCCCTGTTGACTCACAAAACACTAAGGGGTAAAAATTGATTAGATACCACACAGAGTTTGAAGTGTAACAAGTTATAACAAGAGATGGAACTATAAAATACTTTTCATGGCTTTGAACTGGTAAGGTTATTGTCGCCTCGCTAGCAGTGCTCAAAAAGCATGTAAAGAGTTAATAAGAGAGAGAAGCACAGCGTTTATGGCCCCGGGCTCAACATCAATAGCACACACTGCCGCCCAATGCACGCAACTGCCGTGTGCTCCATGGAACTACCTGTCCATAAACAAAGACTGTTTGTTAAAAGGATCGTCCATTTACTAACGATAAATCAACGCTAAGTATTGTACATATGATGTGCATAATCTTGTCAATGTGACGTTCAGTGCAGATCGCATGTATTGTTTCACTAGCGCCAGTATGCGCAGTGAAAAATTCCGCCATTTTGCCCACTTCCTCAAGAGCAGTCTTGCTGAATAACTATGACTCCAGATTCAAATTCCTAAAAGGCGGACCTTTGATTCAACTAAGAAATCAATATGGTTCCATTGTTGATCTAGGTCAACAGTTTGTCACCTTGGTTTGGTCGCATTTGCACCTGAGGCAAGCAAAAAAAAATGTCGCCAATGCTTACAACCTAACACTGCAAGGGTTACATATACAACGGATCAACACTACAAAATATACAAAAGGTTAATACTATATAGAATTGATATTAATTGTGTTGTTGAGAATTATACTAAGACTCCAGGTTATATTAGAATAATCATTGCACGCTGGTTAAAAATACATAGATCTTTGTAATATAATGATATACCGAGTTTGCTATTACGACAATCCGCACTGTATATAAGCATTGTTATGTTTTACACACTAAGTTGCACATATAAAAATAATTGCAGCTGTTCACGTGCATCTGCCAGGAGCTTGCATTAAAAAAAACCATGAAAGTGATTACATGGTACTTTTTACCTGATGAAAGTAAAGCGCTCTTAATGCTGGTTGGAAGAGGATCAATTTTCAGTAAAACAGCAAAATAAATGCAAGCTGTATTAATGGAACGGACGCCAGTTGTGTCTCAAAACAAAATAAAATGATAAAAAAAACCCCAAAAACAATAAAAATTAAAAACCAAAAATACGCAAAAAAAGACCCCCCCCCAAAAAAAATACATAGGTTACAATTCTCACAGGGGCTTAGCCCGCTTTCGTCCTGAAATTGTTAGAAGTATAAGTATGGAGGTAATCTGTGTAAATGGCACAGGACCAGCTTGTCGCCGCGCGCATTTTATGGCATCCTCATCTGAGATTGATCGATAAGATCTGGTGTGGAGGACGATGACATGTTTTTAAAGTATATCTTCCTGCTGAAGATTTTGCTTCCTGTTGTCAATTTATGTTTACCTGTGACATTTAAGGACACCATCGGTCTCACAGGTTGTATTGACGGATTCGCGACACGCACAGATCAGATTGTGACTCCGGGCAGCTCAAATCAGAACTAATGGCCATTTTCCGGGCCCGTTCATTAATGATGATGATAATGATAATAATAATAACCCACATATTTGAAAGCAAGGGTATCTAAGACGCGTTAAAAGAATGCACAGACACCTTACGAACTCCATACATACGCGCATCTTCAGAAAATTTGTATGCCTTTTATCCCTTGATCACCGTCTGTGTACATATGTGAGGAGCCGCATGGAAGCATTCTGGTAGTTCTAACAAAAAACACTCTGTACTGTTTGAACACAAGGCATGGTTAAAAGACTGTCTGTTCTGCAGACCAATTAAGATAATGCGGTGAGCTAATCTTACGCCAAAAAAGGTGTATGCAAAATATTCATGCACTGCACAGTAACCTATATATACACCAAGTACGATGTTACCGAGAAGTGGAAAATGCTACCGTATCACGGCAAAAAGTTTTGGTGCATATTCAACGTGTACATGAACAATTTTGTGACAAGAAGATTTATTCAACGCTTGGACAGAGGCCAAAGTGTATAGAATGAAATGGTATATTTTTCTGATATGCTTTCGAAGGATGTGATAAAATAAAAAGGAACAAATTAAGAAAAATAATTAACTAAAAGCAAAACAAGACATAAAGGCCAACAAAAAATCTGTCGTTTTCTTTACAGCAGGGTATAGTGACAGGTTTTAATTACCCACATCGTATCACGACGTCATAGAGCAAGGAGAGAGGAGAACATTTTCGGTGTTTTTTGTCATTAACCACATCGAATTTAAAGATTGCAAATCAAAGACAATATATAACAGCATTAGGTACTGTAATTATATTAAAAAATATGAAGTCCCTCTTACCATTCTCGTCTCGATCCACGCTACGTTTTCTTCTTTCCAGACGACTCAATGTATTGACGCGGAGAAGGGTTATCCAGCTGTGTTCAGGTGTTAATACTTTGATGTACACCGCCAGCTATACTGTCTTTGGTATGATATTAACATAAATCCATATCAGAAGCAAGCAGAGCACATCTCCAATCAATAATTAGACCATGACGCGCTCCGTGAACTTTAACCTCTGAACAAGAGATCCTCAGTTCATTTTATACATATAACATTATCCAAGGTAAAACATCCTCGGTGTGTCTCTAATTAAGATGTATCTGTTGTGCAGCTCTCTGTTGTGTGGGTACTAATTGTCAATCTAGAGGAAGATGACGTTCCTGTATTCAGGCAGATAAAACGCGAAAGGCGAATAATGTTTATGGCAGCTCTATGTGCAGTTATGTGATCTTTTTAAACGTGAAATGCTTCTGATTATATTAAAAATTCAGGAATATATATATATAGTGGAGTCCCGGTATTAAGACCAACCACAGTTGCACCTAAAAGTGGTCTTTATTCAGAGGTGGTCTTAATTCTGAAAATGATACATACATTAACAATGAAAGGAAAAACACATGGTAGCCACAAGCCTGGTCTTATATAAGAGGTGGTCTAATTACTGACATGGTCTTTTTTGCGGCATTCCTATTTATATATGTTTGTATGTTTGTACGTGCGTATATGTGTAGGCCTACATTTAAATATACAATACATGTATTCATTATTTTTTTTTTTGTTTATGGGCAACAAAAGGAAAAATCAACAATATTACTTATGGTCATTTATATTCTAAATTTGTCTTATGAAAAATGTGATTGTGAAACGTTATCTTTCGACGTTAGACGTTAAATACAGAGAGATTCCTTGATTTTCCCCGTAGAACCATCAAACACGCAGCTTTTAAATCACGGCCGTGTTTTGTTGAAGATCTAATCAATAGAACAATAAAGAAGGTGGTGACAGAAAACAGCTTGCAAGTGTCGAAGCTTAAAGCAGCAAAGAATACTAATTTTGCAAGAAATGCCCATAAAATTACTTCATGGTGACATAAACATAATCGTGTTCAATATATCACGAGTGGAAGCCACCATTTTGGCAGAGCATCAATCCAGTCATGCAAGTGTTCTGACAAACTCTGGAAATTAATATGCATGACCCGTGCTTCACTGCCACATTTGGATTTGATATCATCCCAGGGTATAATGGATCACATTCTCCTTTTGGATGATTAAAATTAGACAATCTACATCTACCACCAAAACGAACAGCAAGGGAATATGGAATATTGTGTTATCTGTTAAAGATCCGTTCTCACTAATTGTGCTCTTGCCTTCAAGTTCTCTCATGTAAGTTGTAGGCAACTGGTTCTTGGAATAAAGAACTTCCCTCGCGTTTGGAGATCTTCAGTTTTTGAGGCTGGCCACCCCGTCATTGGTAGCGTTGTTGACTCTTTACACGGAAGAGCCATGTTCCATTTATAACGAGGCTAGAGTGATAAGCTCCCTCTGTCGCCGAGCAACTCTAGGGGCAAAGCATTTAGCCCAGACAAACCCCGTCATCGGTAGCGTTGCTGACCCTTTGCATGGAAGATCCATGTTCCATTTATAACGAGGCTAGAGATATACGCTACCTCTGTCGCCGAGCAGCTCTTGGGGTAATCAAGTGTCACCAGCACAGAAGCTGAACACCTGCTTCCGCCTAACACAGGGCGTTGCCTTTGTCTCGGTTGGGCGTCTTTACACTAGTCTGTAGTCCCAGCATGCTTAATTACCGCACACACCTGTGTGCGCCAACTTCTCACAAGTGCTCTAAATTTATTCTATTGTTTTGTATCTCTGTTCTCCAGTTAAAACTGAAAAAAACATGCTTTTTATTCTTGACGTATTTGATTACAGCAGAGCAATCTTTGTTATCGAGTGTATTAAAATGTTTGCAATGTTAATATTAACTGTCGTAGCTGCACTTTGAAGCTTCTTTATGATGCGTGTTTAAAGTATCGTACCACCTGGAAGCTATTGGTATACCGTGTTTATTTGTTTCGGTCTAAATAAAACATTAAAGGTTTATTGGAAACAAAAAAACCCCAGACATTCAAGCAAACAAGCAAGCAACCACGCAAACAAACCAGAAAAAAAAACCCTTGATGAATCTGGACCACATTGGATTGCTGTCAACTGGTTTTGGTTATAAAACCTTCTATGGAGTCGGTTATATGCCATATCTTCCAAAACGATTTTAGTAACAAAGCGTCACCTGGACAACACGATCAGTCCCCAGCCCTAGGGTCATCAGTCATGATCAGTGTCACGAGCATTTTCCTCTCAAACTGTGGTACAAGAACAGACGCTAGGTGTCAGCACTAAGAAAATTTCATTCTGCACAGAAAACCGACTCTCATCTTGCTTTATTTCGTGAGTATAACAAGTTAATAATTCGAACATTTATAGACACTATATATATATATATATATATATATATATATATATATATATATATATATATATATATATGTGTGTGTGTGTGTGTGTGTGTGTGTGTGTGTGTGTGTCCCCTTGCCTAAATTCGTCAGTATATGGCAATTATTCTGTTACTTTCGGGGGGGGGGGGGGGAAGTGGTGAACAGTGTGAGATCAATTAATGTTTGTTATTATATTCTCGGCCATATGTAACGTTTCATCAAGTTTTCAGCTCTTGCAGGAGGGGGGGGGGGTTCACGTTAGTTTTCATGTAGATAATTTTACAAGGTATGCTCTAGACGTCAAACGGCCAAAACGCTCTTGGAGAGCCGTGGACACAGTCTATCCATGTGGCTTGAATCGGTTTCTATAAATTTGCCTTACTATAAAGTGATGGTAACGTTTGATGAGGGCCTGCTCTACCGCTCTCATAGTTGCCCTGGTGTTCGTGTGTTGTTCCAGAGGAACATTTTGTACAATGGGAGGTATGGTTCTAATCAGTTAAGATAATCAGGGACGTGCAAAAGCACGTCCCTGAGATAATCAATGTTATGAAAATTATGGACTTTTGTCTTTCAAGGTCACTCAAAATGACTATAAAGTTAGTTTTCAAAAGAGTCGGATTCTTTAACATGATCTATGGATTGTGAAACGCTGAAGGACACACCAGTGACTCGGAACCGGTGGTTGTGATAAAGAATAATTTCTTAACTCCTTCGACGCCAACGGCGGCTAAAGCTGAACTACAAAATTCGAACTGCGCTGAATCAAAATACAATGTAATAAGAGTGCTAGATTCAAGGTTCTTCATGGAAAACCCTCATTTCAATACCAATATCCCTATAGTTACATGGAATATATCAGACAAGGTCAACAGCTTTCCTCAGTGCACTTTGGGCACAATGCGCCCAAAAGTCCGCCGAGGAAAGCCGGCCACTCAGTCCAAACTGTGGTACTGAAAGAGTCAAGAGCATCTTTTTGTAGACGTCTGCCATGTGAAACGAGAGATATTTTAAATATCTACTGTCTTAAAGGAGAGTTCTCATTGTGTCTAATGCCGTGAAGAAGATATCTCTTCCTAGAATGTCTACTGTCTTCAAGGAAAATAATGTCTTTCACAGAATGTCTTGTCTCTCAAAAGAGAGTTCTCAATAGGACGAGTGCTGACTTGCAATTTTTCTGTCGTCATTGTGTTACAATACAGTGTCAATTTTTGAATATTTTACTTGTCAATGTTGACGGTTACAACACATACATGTCCTGCTGTGACTGCTCATCTGGCAGAAATGTAATGTACTTGTGGTTACTTGCCTGACCATTATGAATCAGGTATATACATACATATATATATATATATATATATATATATATATATATATATATATATATATATATATATATATATATATATATATATATATATATATGTAGTGGAATGCATAAAAGAGAGTGCAAACACACGTAGACATATTTCCCTTTGCCATTTGCCCTAAAGATTATATCTTTTTCATGAAACATGAAAAGAACAAGACTTTCGTAATAGGAGAGAAACAAAAAGAACAAAGGGTGTATTTCACATCATGCAAGTATCCCATGATGAACTGTGTTGCAATAAAATATGTTTAAACCAAGTATCCAATTACTAATCGCATTGCTAGTTTCATTCAAGTGAACAGTGTTTAGTGGACAGTGTTTATACGGTAAAGGATCAACACAGGGGGAAGGAATCAATGACAGAACTTAATAGGTGGAATATATATATATATATATATGTTTATTTATTTAATTAAATATTTTAGGGGGGCACGGAACGGCAGTGTACCTAATATCATGTATGGTAAAGTGTTCCTTTATGACATAAGTTCCACCAAATTACATGTTTAAGCTAAGGATTTATGTGGGGGGCAACATATGCCAGTTTCCAAATATAAAATATATCCATGTTAGCTTGTAAAGAGAAGGCCTATCTTTAAAACAGAAAACCGCAATATTGAGAGTACATGAAGATCCATGCATAAACATCATCAGGGTATGATCCAGGATTTGTTGACGGGAAACTGAAGTAGGAGGCCAAGAATATGGGGGCAACCAACCTCAAAAGGGTCCGGGAGAATCTCCGTCGCGGGAGGTCTGGGGGCGCAGCCACCCGAAGGTCATCAGCTTTATGCATTTCTAGAGGCCAACAACAGTTTTGCCGATTATTGTAATTTTCGTGGGGGTTAGGGTGGGAGTGCAGCTGAGGTGGGGTTGGGTTTCGAAAGCGGGTATTACCGACGGTTCTCTGACCCGTTTTGGCAGATAAGACTAACTGCAAAACAGGCATGCTATTTTTTTTTTTAAATTTTCTTTTTCTTTTTTCTCCACAACAAATCGAAACATCAAGCTGCTCGAGAGAAATAGAACATCTGTGAGGATCTTGATTGTGGGCCTACATCTCCCGCATGAAACTTATTTCTGCGCGATTTATGTTCAAGGTGAAGAATATCGCCGTTAAAATGTACTTTGCATAAAATGTGACTTCTGTGAACCCTGAATCCCGAAGATTACTTAGTGCTAAAAAGTGGCTTTACCATAATGATATATATTGTGTACTCCTCCTATCGAAGTTGGGCACGGGAGATATTACCACTGTGCATGACCCACTTTTGTCGGGTCGTGACCAACCTTATTATAAATGCCTTTTTCTTCATTATTCAAAACTGTTGAAATTTATTTCTATATGTACAGCGCTTATTGACAGGGCCAATTTTCACCTATTTACATTATATAACATTCCAAGAAATAACTGTTTTGCGGCCTCATTCAATTTAGTGAACGTGAAATATCAAAAGCTCTTCAGCTTACCAAAAGGTCTTTACATAATAAAAATACACATTTACATTGAGTGCACAATATTTAAAAATGTTCTTGGCCTGTACTTTATCGCTTCTGACATTTCAGAAAACACGATTCCCTTATAACTCAAACAAGTGCCTCCGGCTGTGCCCAGGTAAGAAATTAAACTACGTCAAAGGAGGTAATGTGTAAAAGGGAAAACAGCATCCATTTTAAACATGTTTCAACAAATGTCGAAGCTACCCAAAGCCCAACAAAAAAAAAAAAAAAAAAAAAAAATATTTATATATATATATATGTATATATATATATATATATATATATATATATATATATATATATATATATATATATATATATATGTGGTTCCGGTAGCCAGATGGTATATATATATATATATATATATATATATATATATATATATATATATATATATATATGTGGTTCCGGTAGCCAGATGGCATCATGCTGAAAAGGCCCGACCCCAAATAAATTTACTGACACATATTTACAATAGTTTCAAGCCGCCCTTCTCCAATAAAAATTGATCGATCCTGGCTGAAAGATTTTTTTCGAGAAAGTGTCCGTCGTGTTCCGCTATTTTGCAGTAAAGTCAACGCAGATACAGCATCTTATTTCAACTTGTCGGGAGGGTTAACTTGGGCCAGGGAAACAGCATAGCTGCATAGCCATGGTTGTTCGGTAAAAAAGGGTTACCGTAACATTTCGCTAGGTTCAAGGTGTCCATTCTCCGAGTTACCAGGGTAAACGGTCGTTAAAGTACTTTCAAGATATGACTTACTATCTTAAAGTTAATCTGCCAGCTCGGTTGCGTCATCGTTAGTTACAAATCCAATTGCGATACAATACATTGAACGGGCAAACCATGCACGTTGGTGAGCGCTTTTTTGAAAATGGCACAATGCATTGCGGGACAGCCGCACAAAAATACATTTGATTTGGATGTCAAAGTGAATCGCGGCCACAGCATATATCATAACATTATTGATGCTCTGAAATTTTTGCAAAATATATACTTTTGGGTTTCATATATTATAAACCCCTCAAGATCGTCCCAATACTATCCTCATTTACAAACCATTGGGTGTGGAATCCACGATTTTCAAAATAGTGGATTAGTCCCGATTGGATATTTTGAAGAGGTAGTATCCAAAATATATGTGTGATTAGTGTTAGTGGAACGTTCATTTATGGAAGGAATGTAATGCAAACTGTATAATGGGACTTTTCCAGTGTGAGCATTACCCCCCAAAATGTAAAAGATACCCTGGAATTACCAGTTGTAGGCGGCGGTGGGTCCCTAAATAGGAATGCTGTATCAGACACTGAGGTCGCCCCCAGGCTATGAATTAAGTAGCAGCACTCCGGGGACGTGCCAAGCGCCCCCGCTGCGTCCAAGGTGGAGCTTAGTGGAGAAGGTTGCCCCGATAGTGGATACAGGTCCAAAAGTACCGACGGGTTTTTTTGTATCATTGGTAACAAGTATCCATGCAAAGTTAAACAAAAGTGACTTCCGGGGATAGATTCCGCTGCATTACTAATGCACAACACATCCCTATTTATGGAAGGAAAAGTTCATATGGCCCAGTTCAAAAGTAAAGCACCGTACTTTATCTTATTGTGATCACTCTTTGATCATATCATTTCTCGCTATATTACCCAAGTGCCATTCATGACAAAGCATTTGCTATTTGTCCTTCCGGTGGGTAAAGGTTGTCAAAATGAGGTGGGAACGGGAGTGGCTTATTCTCCACTTGTATTTATGAGATGCGATATGTCTATTTTAAATCGTTTTTTGTGAAAGCTAAAAATCACTGTAGCAGATGATTGCAGAGGCGTCTTACGCGTGAAAGCGTTAAACAAGAATAAAGCAAAAGATTTGTAGTGGTTTCCATATGTAAATGGCAGGGGTTATGCCAGTCGCCGCTTAGAGACACGTTTTAATTATTCATTTCATGTCAGATATTCGAGAGCGTGTAAACAGTGGATGATGATCATATGTTTGTCACGCTAACCATTTGACAACGGCCGGATACTTCAAATGTAATACTGTTTATACTTGCCTCTTGAATTCGATTTCATCATATAATCTGAAACAGCATAAGCCACACAACGAGGAGTGTCTTTCTGCCACCCCCTGGACGCAAGCATTTTTAAACCACACGGTGTACTTTGAATTTTGTCTTTCGAGCTTGTATTGCATATTTCAGATGTATGTGATTTTATGGTAATTTGCTGATGTCTCATTGCATCATTTTGAGAACTCATATGATTTAGCTCTGTATGACTTGCATGATTTCAGTGTACTTTCCCCGTTCTAGAAATTAAAATTGTTAGCTCAGTTTCTGTGATATGCCTGAATAGGACTTCTTGTGATCGGGGGCTGGGGGTTGGGGGGTTGGGGGGTTGGGGTGGGGGTGTCCTAAGATTATATTAATTTATGTCTGGTTTGGTTATGACGCCATTATTTTTAACTGTTGTGACTGTGCTTTATATATTTGATCTCGATGTGTTTTTATTTTCCTGATGCGTGCTTTATGTGCTAAGTTGGAGACCGAAGTTGTCGGCTTACCTTGGCGTGTCGTGCCTGGAAAGTATGATGCATTATATATATATATATATATATATATATATATATATATATATATATATATATATATATATATATATATATATATAAATGTCTGCCAGAGAGACCGATCCGGCGTTTCCCTTGACTTTGCGCAGAAATAGAAATAATTCGGGGTTTTAGTCTGCCTGGGAAGCGGCCATACGGCAAGCAACATGGTTTCCTTCCTTTCGCGAAATCGGAATATAAGTTTGATCTAACTCTACAATTACAAAATTTTCTTTGGTCACAAGGGACTAAATTAAAGTTGTCTATAGAGGGGTTGGCATTACAAACTATGTTCCCATTACAATTCATGCAATATATTTTGATTCTCTGGAGTGCTTGCTGCATGAAAACATCCAAATCTTTCCAGCAGTACAAAATTACATTCCCGCTATCTCCAAGATTTCCAGTCGGGTATTGTTTAATCTGAATGTAATATTTAAATATACTAGTGCCGATACTGATACCCAAACAACAATAACTGCTACTACTATACTCTGCTGCTACTTCTTCTTCTTCTTCTTCTTCTTCTTCTTCTTCTTCTTCTTCTTCTTCTTCTTCTTCTTCTTCTTCTTCTTCTTCTTCTTCTTCTTCTTCTTCTTCTTCTTCTTCTTCTTCTTCTTCTTCTTCTTCTACTACTACTACTACTACTACTACTACTACTACTACCACTTCTCTACCACTGATACTAGTACCAGTGTTCATCCTATATTAATTCTGGTTTTGGTGCTGGTCCTGCTGCTAATGTTGGTACGAATGCTGGTACTAATGCTGATACTAATACAAATATCAATGCAAAATGCTAAAAAATGTTGCTGCAGGTGTATTGATTATCATGTCGATAATAAAGTCAATTGTATTCAAACTCCATAAAGTCCTAAATTGATGAGATATGTGGGATTTTGTGGATATGCAGATAGACCAATTACACGAAAAACAGAAAAAAGGGACAAGTGTA